>CM017443.1:32996950-33119642 GCA_007726485.1 Eragrostis curvula
GTTTAACCTTCAAAAAAAGGACATAAATATCATGCAGAAGGAAAGAAACATTCAAGTTTACTCAAACGTCACTTACCATGCCCATTGCCTCGTCAAAACATCTGGCCTGCTGATGAAGAAGTGGACCAGCCAAATCCTGTTGATCCATCACCTTATGTTCAGGGACCTACATTACCAGTTCTGTTATACACAAGAGCCTGAATTCATGATTTTACTAAATACACAAATATTCGGTTGCAGACAACAAAAGGCAAAAGATCAAGCAGGATACGTTATGAATACTAAGCAAAACCTTCACCTTTTCAGTTATCAAGACTTCGCCAACAGCAGACTTTGCTTCAAGTGCTTGTACTCTTGAATCCAGTTCATTTAAACTTTTTACCAACCTCTTATTTTCCTCAGCAGTATTATTTGATGTTTCCTCCAACACCTTCACCTGCCAGGCTTTGTTATTATATATAGTAATATTATTTGCAAAGAAAAAAAACTAGAATTTTATGTCTATGCTACACATGATGAAGGCCTAAATATGATATGAACATATTCCGGCAAAGAAACAGCATTTTTTTCAAGAACACATGGCGTAGCAACTTGAAATAAATAATTAATACCATCCATGAAATTCAAACAGCCAACCACCAAGCTACCACTGTCAACATTAAACTAATCATTTAACCTCAACTAGTTAACTGGATATTGCACGGCAAACTGTAATGAGCTAAAATGAAAAATCAAAACAGAATTTAGTTCATACTTGTAGTTGCAAGGCTTTATTGGTTTCCTCTAGCCCGCTTAATCTTTCTTTAGAAAAAGCCTGGAAGAAAAGGAGGAACATGTCAGCCAATAAAAATAACAATCAGCCTTTAAATGCATGTAGAGTCCCAAGTAAATAACAGTCAAAGAAACTAGAGATACACTGAAAATATGCTACCTCTTGATGAGTTAAGGTGCCATTGATGTCCTCAATGCGCCTAACTTTGCTATCCAAAACTTCCTACAAGAAATTAGGGAACAAAACTTTATAACAAGAGCTGATACCAAAGAAAGGATGAACATACTGGCGTTTTGGCAACTTTAAACAATCCAAGTATGGTTTCTACACTCAATAAGAGCTAATACACTTCTAATACTATGGCTCTGATCTATTGTACTAGCTTATCAACCTAAAAGATGATAATAGCCATTTTGGGTTCTCTAGAATAATAAAAACGGAAGGGAAGAAGGGTGCCATGCTGCTATAATAGAAAAAGGGTACTTTACTGTCTTCCACTCTTTTCCAGGCATGGTGCAAGTGTACTATTATCAACGCATACACTTAAAGCTTCATGGAGCTCTACCAAACGCCCTAACTTCATGTTTGAATCTCAGTTCCCTCAATACAGCTATTCAAGTAAGGAAATCTGATGAAGAAACATTAAGTACCTCCTTCTTAACCAGCAAATCATAACCATTCTGTAAACTATTCAGTTTTTCCTCGAAAAGGATCTGCAATAGAGCAAAAATTTATATCGGCGGTTCAAATTCATTTAACTTGTCAAAAGGGCAGATAATCTTGACTTTAGAAAGGAAGGCACAGTTACATTAATTAAGTCATACATGGTTGCATCAAGTAAAAAGAGTATACCTCATTCTGTATATGATAATCAACTTGGTTATGCAATTTCTCAAGTTCACTCTCCAGGATGCTCTGCAGAAGAATTAAAAAACTGTTTCTTATGTGATGAATCATTTGTATCCGGCAGAGAGTTCATCAAACCAAAAAAAATAACAAGAGAACATGAGTCATACAGTACTTCCACAACTCTGCATGTGTCCTGAAGGCCAAATTAATATATAAGTGAGAAAACTAACGGTGGAGTTAGTTTAAGGTACACACATTAAGGGTGAGGGGGAAAAGATCTTCTCACCCTTTGTCTATCTGCTAAGATCCTGTGGCCCTTATGTTGAGAAGAATTGAGCGATTCAAAGATAGACCATTTAATGAGAACATAAGCATTGATTTAATGTAGGTGTGACAGAAATAAGATCTAAGAGTCCCAAACTAGTCAAACTTGTATTAAGGCCCTGTTTGGCAGAGCACCAGCTCCAGGAAATCTCTGGATTTCTTGGATTAAACCTAGCTCCAGAAAGTCACGGGTCTGGAGTTGTGGACGTATTAGGTCTCTTTAGCTGAGTCATTTTTTTCTTAATCTGGAAAGTTGAGGGTGTCGGTGGATACTGGATGACATTTCAACTGCATATTCTTTGCAGGTTCTGTTGCCAAGCATACTCCAAAGCAAGAGGTAAAAAATAATCTGGATTTGAGTATATTGCCCTGTGGGCAGAAGGTAAACAATAAAACAATAATCACCCTTCTCTCAGCTACTCATGTTGACAAGATGGCCAGCAATACATACCGCTTTTTGAAGCCATAAAATCTTTTCATCTTCCAAATGCTTTATTGTCTCATGTAATTTGTCCTGCAACGAAGGACCAAATGAGTAAGAAACATACCATACAAAAACTTTAGGCCAATGACTTATCTCCAATGAGTAAGGAACACAAGAAATGAAGAAAATACATATATTCAGCTTTAAATTGCAGAAGGCACAACATAATTATCTTGACTTTACAGAAATATCAACGAATTTAAGTCATGGAGATGCAAAGAAAGGTCCATTGTCACTTTTGTTTACAGAAAGCTTTCGGGGTCAGCTGTACGGGTGGATCTATCAGTTCATGCTTCGGTGAGGTAAGTAAACAATGCCGATATGTCATGTTGCTTCAATAAGTCAGGAATATATCAGTCAATATGCCCTGATATATTGCCTGATATGGCCCATATTTCATCCAATATATTGGTCTGACATGGCCAATATGCTCCAATCAGGTTAAGCAGCATGTATCAGGTAATAACTTAATTATCTAATGTATAATATTCATAATGTATATAATGGACGTTTTTATGGTTACTTTATGATTTTTTGGTACAAAAGGCATGTTTCATGCATATACAAATTATTTTCCAAATTCTGATTCGGGAAATAATATCTGATGTATTGTGAGAAATCCAATATCAAACATGGCAGATCCAAGTTTTTGGTAAGTGCAAATTGAGAGAAGATTATCCAGATACAACAGATATAACATACCATCGCATAGTGAATATAATCTATGGTCAATTATATACACTGAATACTTATTCAACCAAGCATGTAAAAGTGCATAATGAAAAAATATAACACCCAAAATTTAAAGAACCAGTCAATCACTTACGAGCTTTGCATCATTAAGTTTGTGTATGTCAAGCTCCACACTAGATTCTGACATGCCAATGCTCCTCTGATCCACAGGAATTGCATTGTTGACCTTGTGATTTTCCTGACTCATGGTAGGTTCATTGTTCTGGTAGCACACAATCACCTCTCCAACTGAGGATGCAGTATCACGGGCATTTGTGCCATCACCATCTATCAGTGGAGTCGGTACATGACTCTGGTTCTGAGGAGCTCCCTCTCCAACACTCGACATCGCATCATCTGCATCTGAACCTTTATGACGATCTGTTGGGGCTGACTCGTAATTGTGGTGCTGGGGAGCAGCTTCTCCGTTGTGGTGCTGGGGAGCAGCTGCTCCAGCATTAGACACCACATCGCCAGTGTTCTTCCCTTGGTTTCCCTTCTTCTTCTTGTTCCTCTTCTTTTTGGCATCCATCCCTCTTCACAGCTAAACACTTCTCTGTGCTAAAAAAACTGCTTTCAGCTTAGGTGAAGAAAATGTTCAAGCGAATAAATTACTCTGCTAAATGTAACCCAAATCTTGTGCATGGAAATTGAAAAGCCAGTTTGGGTGCAGAGATTTGAGCTTGTGAAATTATATATATCGCTACATACAATCTTCCGGGTGCAACAGGCCAGCAGCTAAAATATATCTCAACAATGAATGCCAGAGGAAGAAAGCGAGCAAAGACAAAACCTCGTACTTAAATTGTAATCCCAACCGTGCACCTATGTCCATGCAACAGCTATCTTAGAGCTAACGGCAGTACTGCACACAACATTTCCAACTCACTAGGGAGAACGCAATGGCATAATTCGTAGAATCAAGGGGGCAGCCACAGATACACCCAAATAAAGAGAGCTTATGCGGAAACTACAACCAATAGCCAGAATTCGGAATGAAATCATAAAAGAGAACGATTAGTAGTAAGAGATTCGCAGCGGGGTGATGGGAAATGCCCGGAGAACTAACCCTAGGAACGCCGCCGCTTCTGCCCGGTTCAGTCAGGGAGGCTGGGGAGATCCTGGCGCCTTCGAGGGTAGAAGGAGCAACGGGATTAAATTAGCTGGAAGGGTTGAATTCGCGGGGAAGCGTGCGCCCGTTTGATTAATCGGTGGAGATCTGTGTTCGAGGGAGGGAAGAAGAGGGGGAGATGCGCAAGCGCAACGACCGGACGCTTGTCGCCGACGGACTGGGCCAGCTGGTGAGGAAGCTAAAAGCGAGCCATTCCGGTCCAACGCTTCTCCGTCCCAGCCCATTCCCGTATAACGCTTCTTCAGCCCAGCCCAAGCACACGCACAGCTTGATTAATGGGCGCGCCAGAAGCCCACGCAGCCAGCCGCCTGCCTCCCTAAACCCTCGTCTTCCTCCCGGCAGCGGCCGCAGGGCCTGTACCGCCGCAAACCCTCTCTTCTCCCTTCTCTCCCTCTGCCGCCGCAGGAAACCAAAAAGTCTTCAGCTGAGCCGCCGCGAGGCTCTAGCTAGCTAGCTAGTCCATGGCTCCGGCGGACACCGGCGGCGGCGAGCAGCCGCACAAGGCTCACCGCCAGAGCAAGTCCGGCGCCAAGGCGCGGAAGAAGAAGGACAAGGGAAAGGGAGATGACGCTGGAGGCGACCAGAAGAACCCCAAGGTAAGAGTGTAAGACACGATACTTCGTTTCCGTCGCCGGACGTTTGTGGGGTGGATTTCCCCTACCTTCCATGTTTTCGGTGCCCATGGATCAGGATGCGGTGCTTTCGACCTTCGTTTTTGTTAATGGGTAGGAAGTCGTGGCGTAAGTAACTTACTGGTTGTTTCGGAAAGAGTAGTACACATCCTGGTAACACATTAAGTCCACACTTTTGATTTCTGTACTGAATTAAATTGTCATTCCTGTAATTCAGCTTAAATATTTAGGTGCCTCAACCATTCAGGCTACAGCAATTACCTTAAAAGTTAGAATTTTTTATGACCTTGGGCAATTTCTCATGACATAAACCTATTTGTACTCAAATGAATTGTGGAGAGCACATCACTGGGTATGATTCATGCTATTGAACGAAAACTATTCCTTTCTCCACGTTAAAGTGGCCCCTTGAAAATTGAGTTGATTCCACAAAAACACTAGTATTTGTTCCCTTGTAACAAAGAACCATAAATACTTGCTTTCTCGCTGATGCACTTCCACAACTTTTGGGACTGATGGTGCAAAATACATGTAAATGGTTCAGAGTCCTTGGTATCCTTCCTATCTGGTGTTTAGAAGCCTGGTTGTAATTAGAATACCCTGCCGTTCTTTCAGGCTTTTGCTTTTCGGTCAGCAGCCAAGGCCAAGCGTCTACAAGCTCGATCAGCAGAGATTGAACAACGCCGTCTCCATGTGCCAATTATGGACCGTTCAATTGGTGAACCTCCTCCTTTTGTTGTCGTAGTTCAAGGACCTCCACAGGTATGTTCTTCAATTTGCAGAAATGATGTTGGATCTTGTCTCTTATTATTGCTTCACTTCAAAATTCTCAGGTGGGGAAGTCGCTGTTGATAAAATGTCTAGTAAAGCACTACACCAAACAAAATCTGTCCGAAGTTCGTGGTCCCATCACTGTTGTATCAGGCAATGAAACTGACACCTTGCTATCTTGTACATTGAAAACCAGCAGATAATATCGTTATGAAGAGGGGCACTTATTGTTGTACATTTATTTGTTATATGCAGGTAAAAGCAGGAGGGTACAGTTCCTTGAATGTCCAAATGACATTAATGGAATGATTGATGCCGCTAAAATAGCTGATCTCGCATTATTGCTCATTGATGGAAGCTATGGATTTGAAATGGTATGTTGTCAGATCTGCTATTTTAACAAACTGTTACCAGTTTGATTTGTATTTCTGTTAAGTTGTTTAGCAAAAAATGACCAAGGACCATCATGCACCTCGGAAGAAGCTCATGCCTTGTGATATTTTTTTCCCTATACATTTGATTAAATGTTCTGTTAGCTTTTTGAACTTGTCATATGTTAGTCTCTTTGTTTCTTTTGATACAGCCTATTGTTCAACAGTTTTCAGTGTTAACCATCTGGGTCAGATGTTTCTCACTTTTAAATCCTACGAATGTGTGAAGTTGACCTACTGCATTGGCCTATGTGTGTATTAATCATTTTTTTTGGGGTATATGAACGAGTAACTCAATTGATTCTTACTTGGACTAATGGGTACCTAACAAACCCTTGTTCCCAGGATACATTTGAGTTTCTGAATATCATGCAAGTGCATGGATTTCCCAAGGTGATGGGAGTGCTTACACACCTTGATAAGTTTAAAGATCTGAAAAAACTCAGGAAAACTAAGCAGCGTCTTAAGCATCGATTCTGGGCTGAGATAAAGGAGGGAGCAAAACTATTTTACTTGTCCGGTCTTAAGCATGAAAGGTAAGTTGCTATCTTTGAGACTGTTACTTTCTAGTTAGATAATTGTAACATCAATCCATATTCCGTATGCTTATGTCAGTCTGTACCTGTTTGATCTCACCATATTATAAAAGAGTCGTTACCCTTTTGCTTCTTGCATCATGGTGTGGCATAATGATGAATATATGAACCTGCTGAGGCATCATCTTTGTTAAAAAAAAATTGGAAATTTTGTTTTGGTTTCTGATCCTTTGGCATATGGTTTCATGCAGATACACAAAAAGAGAAGTGCACAATCTTGCAAGGTTCATCTCTGTTATCAAACCTGTCCCATTGAGTTGGCGGATGGCACATCCTTATTTGTTAGTTGATAGATTTGAAGATGTAACCCCTCCTGAAAGTGTGCGCCTGAACAAAAAGTGTGACAGAAAAATAACATTATATGGTTATCTTCGTGGCTGTAACATGAAAAGAGGGACCAAGGTAAAACGTTTATTGTGCTAACATGACCACTGAGACTTGATGTTGAGTTCGTGCTTCACTTCTTTGTATGCTGAAGTGCCTCTAAATGGTAGTGTTTCTTCCCGAACAAGCGCGCTTACATGATATTAAGATGTGTAATAATTGGTGCAGGTGCATATCACAGGTGCAGGTGATTTCAGCTTGTCTGGGGTGACTGGTTTGGCTGATCCTTGCCCTTTGCCATCAGCTGCAAAGAAGAGAGGATTACGTGACAAGGAAAAGCTGTTCTATGCACCAATGTCTGGTCTCGGGGATCTACTTTACGACAAGGATGCGGTTTATATCAATATTAATGATCATCTTGTTCAGTTTTCAAAGAGTGATGACAATGATGCACCTAAAACGCAAGGTACGGCTAGAGTATAAGCTATTTAGCTATCCATAGCCAACATATACCATTATATTTGTGGTGTTTGTTTTGGGGGCTTTCTGGGTATATGCTTATTCATTATAATGTTATATTATGTTGAGGTTGTCATGTATCAACATTCTTTCACTAGCAAGAATGGCTTTGTTATAAGTTTTCGAGACGCTAGATAGTTTGTCAAATGACGCTAGCTGTTACATGGATGCTTTTCTGGTGGACCTACACCTTGAATGTAGTCTATTTGTGGTGTTTTTTTTTTTTTTTTTTTGCTTTGTATAATATATGGAAATGGTGTATCTGTATGCATGTGAATCAGAATGACCAGAGCATGCAGTGCTTCAAAGCATGTTGTAGCTGTGCCTTATGCTTGAATTGGATTAACTTCAGTTTTCATTGTTTTCATTGAGATACCTGATACTCAATTGCTAACTTCAGTTTGCACTTCTGCCTTCCTAAATTATTCTGGACTACTGGCCTTTCACTTTACAGGGAAAGGTAATGATGTTGGCGTGGCCATGGTAAAAAACCTTCAGAACACAAGATACTCTGTTAATGAAAAGTTGGAACAGAGTTTTATAAATTTCTTTGGGAGAGGTCCTGCTGCTCAGCCAACAGAGAGGGACGCAGAAGGCAATGACATTTCTGCAAGCCAGCGGGACCAGGAAGATGCAAACACTAGCAATGCAGGGCAACATGGAGAGCAATGGAAATTCTGAGTGTTCTAGTGATAGTGAAGAGGACAACGCTGATGACATTGATCGTGATGTTGACTTAAAGGAGCAAGTGGAATTCTGCGATGGAAGATTGAGGCGAAGAGCCGTATCAGCTAATTTTCAAGATGATGTTGATGAGGAGGTTCATCATTATCCCCTTATTTCCTATCGATGAATGGCCTTCTTCCTCTTGATTTCTGCTGCATGTTTATTTTATGATGTCCTTCAAAGGATGCGTTTATGTTTAGGAAATTTGTATTTTTGCTTTTACAAGAATATGTACTTATTTGTAATAGGTAACCAAGTCAGGAAATGAATAGGTTGTTATAGCTGTAGTCTGCCAGTAAGTCTGTTTGGTCAAAGGGCAAAAGTGGGGATTGTTTTCATGGACAATTAATTGTTTAGTACTTTTTGCATAGTACTATAGATTTTCAGGATTTATAAATATTTCAATCTTTTGCTTATGTTATTATAGATTACTGATGAAGAGGACAGTGATAATGAAGATTCCGACGATGATCAGTTGTCCGGAGGTTCTGTATCATCAGATGATAGTGGAGAAGCTAGTGATTCAGGTTCAGGTACTGTCTTCAGTCTCATGGACATCTTTTTGCCACTCATACAGATCATGTTTCCGAAAGAATTATCTTTGCATATATATATGTATATCATCATTGCATGATTCGTTGCTGAAACAATCCTTTGCAATGTATTCAATTTTTTATGGCACTTTTTGTTCCATTTTACTATTTTAGATGGTGAAAGTGAAAATGCCTCCAAGTGGAAAGAATCCTTGCTCGCTAGAGCACTGTCCAGCCGCAGTGCTAATCTAATGCAACTTGTGTATGGACAAGCATCTTCAAAGCTAGACAGTGCGGTATCAAAAGACGACGGTAACGAAACGGATAGCTCGGATGAAGAATTTTTCGTACCAAAAGGACAGAAGGTAATGTAACTATACCATTCTCATATTAGTTAAACATTGCATTTCTTCTAGATTAATTAGTTAAGAAAGAGATGGTTTACGGAGAATAAAACACTCTTGCCTTAACACTAAACCATTGTTCCTCGATGTATTGGGCTCGAAGTGTCAGTGGCTAAGTGCACTATTGGCTTTTTATGACTTCCCTCATCTTTCTCATTTTCCCTTTTCTTATACGTGTCAACCTGAACTATTATTTAGTGCACGTGGTTGTAAGAGCTGCTGCCATGTTATCATTTTGAAATATAAACTTACAGTTTTTATTTTGCAGCAAGCAAAGACTGAATTGCCAAGCCTTGATGATGTCGATGCTGAGGATTGCTCTAAGTTTATCAAGGTAGAGCAAAGAGATTGGTCTAATGAAGAACTCATCAAGAGCATCCGCGATCGTTTTGTGACTGGAGATTGGTCAAAAGCTGCTCTCAGAGGAAAGGAAATAAATGAAAATGGGGAGGAGGATGAAGACTTCTATGGTGATTTTGAAGACCTTGAGACTGGTGAGGTACATATGAGCCAGGCAGGGGAAGATGCTGAAGGAAATGGCGGTGTTCACAAAGATGATGACCTAGAAGTCGAAGAAAGAAGACTCAAGAAGCTCGCGCTTAAAAGAAAATTTGATGCACAATATCCTTAATACATAGTTTAAGTTTTATTCATCTTTATTATTTCATCCTCCGCTTGCACACAATCAAATTTCTCGACATGCTCTGTTTGCTTGACAGGATTGCTTAATCCTTCTGTTGTTTTAATGTACATTCTCTTTCCATTTCCCCTTTGGTTCTTTGACTGAACTACGTATGATGGATCTGCCTCTGATGAGGAAGTTGATAACGACAAGAAGAAATTCAAAAGAGAACAGCCTAATGAGGGTGGCTATTTTGATAAAGTATATCCAACTGCACTTAGCTTGTTGTTTCTTTGTGGCTCTTCGCTAGTCCTGGGTACTGATGAGCTTTCATACATTTTGCAGTTAAAGGAGGAAATGGAAATTCGCAAGCAACTGAATATGTCTGAACTCAACGATCTTGATGAAGATACCCGAGTTGAAATCGAAGGATTCAGGACTGGCACTTACGTCAGATTGGAGGTACATGATGTGCCATTTGAGCTCGTTGAGCACTTTGACCCTCGCCACCCAATTCTTGTTGGGGGTATTGGTCTTGGTGAGGATAATACTGGCTACATGCAGGTCAGCTAATTTCTATTTTCTTGTCCTTTTGCGGTGTTCCATAGTTCAAGGGAATGACACTCCTATATGCTAAATACATTTTTTTTTTTGCGAAGATGCTAAATACATTATCCATGCATATATCAACTATAGAAATATTTTATTGTTCCTTTGATAGTATTCATCTCTCTGCTTTTGCTGGTCAGTAATAGATTTTCATTTGACACACTGAGTTGGGATAATATGGTATTGATTTCAATGAATAAATGATATTACTGTTATTGGATTAATGATAGCTATAAACTATTGTATTCGGATCCTGCATTGTGGTATTCCCTACGAGTCAGGAGAAGAATATCTAGACTGCGTATTTGGTGGATTGTGATTATAGTGAATTAGTGATGCAGTGATTCAACCATATCGATTTCAAAAGAGCTTGAAGTTGCATAACTACAGTTCAACTGTACAAGTGTACGCTGGGTTGTGAGTTCTTTTTTTATATCACCATAGCAGTTGTTTTCAAGTATAAAGATGTGTGCTATGGTTGTGCAAAACATGAGAGTTATAATTGATTTGTTTTATGCAGTAGGGAATTTCTGAATTATACAATCATCACACAAATCACAATTGTTTCTATCTTGTTTGTTTTTCACATATACCTTTTTACCTGTCATGTAGGCTAGTTTGAAACGTCATAGGTGGAACAGGAAAGTGCTGAAGACAAGGGACCCAATCATTGTATCAATTGGATGGAGGCGATTCCAAACAACTCCTGTGTATGCAATAGAGGATCGGAATAGTCGGCATCGCATGCTCAAGTATACACCGGAGCATATGCATTGTTTTGCTATGTTTTGGGGGCCACTTGCTCCTCCAAAAAGTGGCGTATTAGCAGTCCAGAACCTTTCCAACAATCAGGTAGGTTCAATGATCTGTGTGCATTAGAATCTTTCCAACAATCAGGTAGGTTCAATGATCTGTGTGCATTAGAATCTTTCCAACAATAAAGTAGATTCAATGCTCTGTTTACATTAGTTTTTTTTTTTTTTTTTTTTTTTGAGGAAATTCTGTTTACAGTAGTTGGTGCATGATTGGAGATGTGGAGAAAGCATGGTAGCTTAAGTGCTTCATTGGGCTAATTTTACATGTATCACCATTCCTGCCTTGTTTTGAATGTTCTCTTATTTTCTTTGGCGGATTTATCCAAGTGACTAATTCTGGTGACTCTGATATCTGGTAAAAAGTATATAATTGGTAATTGAATAAAATGAATTCCGCAATTGTTGTGTTACCATCACAAGACATTCAGTCGGTCATTTTATCTTAATGCTCCTTCTCACATTTGTGTGAAAACCAGTATAACTGATTTCTCTATATTGAAAGTGAGGTCCAAACCTCGTTTCCATGGAAAAGGTTGATGGATAACTATGCTACAGAAACCGGAAATATATTCAAGGATGGGCATAATTTTGGTGGACGGTGTTTGGTTTGACAGGGCACGATGTTGAGAAGTAGGGCACGATGTTGAGAAGTAGGGCACGATGTTGCTATCATTTCAAGATATAACCCTGGGCCGCCGTCAAACTACTGTCCACTGATTTGTTGTTTCTTTTGTGTTTTTCGTAGTCATTTTATTTGCCCGCCGTTATGCTTTGTAACAATGTTCACCGTATGCTCAGGTGCCATTTAGGATAACTGCCACAGGCTGGATTCAAGAATTCAACAATACTGCCCGAATTGTGAAGAAGATCAAGCTCACAGGCGAACCATGCAAGATATTTAAGAAAACCGCTCTTATTAAAGGCATGTTCACATCTGATTTAGAGGTTGCTAGGTTTGAAGGTGCTGCCATTCGGACTGTAAGTGGGATCCGAGGACAAGTTAAAAAGGTAACCTATAAAGCATTTTACATCATATTCTGTATCACAACGATGATTCTCAACTGTTTTGTTGTAACATCTTAAGAGGTTCTAAACTGTAAGCATTACCTGTTTAGTTTCTGAAATATTTTTTTCTCCTACTTAGTTATTCTGGCCGGTATTGAGCTTGGTATGTCAATACATTTGTGAAATAGAAGTAATACTTTTTAACTTTATGGGGCCCTTCCTCAGGTATTCACAACTAGTTTTGGTAACTTCAGGACTAAGGATTAGTATTTAAGTTAATTTGAATAAGAAATCAATTACTTTATAAGAGCATGCCGGCACCATTTCAGGTTTATGATTATTTACCGAACTGGATCATAATGTCTATGCATATGCACTTGAGTGGCATTTTTTATGAGGTGTTACAGGGGAGGAACTTGAGGTTCTTGTCGATGACTAGCTACTGTCGATAATTTCATAAAAGTCTGGTTATCCAACTTTTAAGTGTACATATGCATAAAATGATCTTACCTTCATTACAGGCTGCAAAGATCGAACCTGGAGATATTATGAAAAGAAAAGGGGAAAGTACTGAAGGAATTGCAAGGTGCACTTTTGAGGACAGAATTCTTATGAGTGACATTGTCTTCTTGCGTGCCTGGGTCAATGTTGATGTTCCCACGTACTGTAACCTTGTCACTACCGCTCTGCAACCCCGAGAGCAGATGTGGCAAGGCATGAGGACAACTGCTGAGCTGCGGAGGGCACACAATATACCTATTCCACACAATAAGGACTCGGTTTACAAGGTTTTGAGACCTAAATTGTTTTCTCGTAGCCTTATTTTTATCCTCTTTTGTCTTATGTTCTATCTTTATTCTGCAGCCTATTGAGCGGAAGCCACGGAAGTTCAATCCTATAGAGATCCCTGCAAAGCTGCAGCATTTACTTCCTTTTAAATCTAAGCCAAAGGATAGACCTAAGCAGAAGAAACCACCGGTTGAAAAAAGAGTGCCAGTAGTTATGGATCCTAGTGAGAAGAAGCAATACGCAGCTGTACAACAGCTAATGCTACTAAAACATGAGAAGGTAATATATCTTTTGTATGCAGCAACTGATGTTATTTTCAGACGTTAATCTATTCTTTTCTTGGATTCTTGCAGGAAAAGAAGAAAAAGAGCAAGGAACAGAAGAAGAAGAAAGCATATGAGGCAGAGAAAGCCAAGACGGAACAGCTAACGAAGAAACGACAGAGGGAAGAGAGGCGCGAGAGGTATCGGGAAGAAGATAAACGGCAGAAACGTGCGCGCAGATAAGAGCAAAGTGCAGAAGAAAGGGACGGTGTCTAGTGTATACACGACGAACACCAGGAAGCTCGGCGGTGCATGAGCTAGATAGAGTATGGTTCTGTTCTGCATGAGATACCCTAAACACTGTCACAGTGATAACTACCAATGGTTTCCAGCATCCATCTTGCTGAAGACGCATAACAAGAACTTAACCAGGGCTAGATTCAGCTGGGATGCTACTGTAGGTCTTTCTGAGAGCTGGGAGCTCTTTCGATTTTGTATCTCTACGAGGAATTTTGTCATCTGCACAAGGGGCCTCTCGATCCCAAATCTGAATGAACTGGTAGTGTGTACTCTTGTGGACCGAACAGTAGGCCAATTTTGATACCTAGGAATATTGTGATGGAGCTATGATATTGAGGTTTTTTGTATATTGCTTCCTTGATAATGACGTGACTTGGATTATGTGTAACATCATTTTCACGTCGTTGGCCTAACATCCCTGTACGATGTAAGTTCACGACACCACATGAGTTACTATTTCGGTGTGAAGCTAAGCCCGGACTTGTTTTTTAACCGTTGCTATGCCTATGCGTCTGCTAGGTTAGACTATCTGCAGCGGGGAACGGCACACTGGTCTGCAGTACAATTTTACCGTTTTTTTTTTGCCGCAGCGGGGGACTGTAAACGGAACGGTAACATAACGTTTCGCTTCCGAAATGCTATTCCCAGTGGCATCCAGATTTACGCTATAGAGGAGAGAGAGTGCGTCGGCCCAACGAACCATGCTCCTCGCGCCCTACACGGACGCCCCGCGCTTGCGCTCGCTAGCCGCCGCCCCGCGCTCAACAGCCGCCGCCGCCGCCGCCCCGCGCTCGCCAGCCGCCGGCCCGTGGATCGAACCATCTCCGGCTATCCCACCTCTCCCTCGTGGCTGTACGTGCCTCATCTCCGGCGCCGCCGCACCGAAGTGAAGCATCTCCGGCGCGTCCGCCGCCGCCACGGTTCCGCCGCCCCGTGTGTCCGATTTGTCGCCGGTGGCGGCGGATCCAGTCGAGGCAATAGCGGATCCGCACCGGGGAGGTCCGGCTGCACCCGTTCCCGAGGTCCTCCGGCGTCGCGGCGTCCTCGTTTTGATTTGCGCGGGGAAGTCGCGTCGGGGGGCGGCGGCGGCAGCCCGAACCACCTCGTCCACCCCAGCCGCGCGCCCTTCCGGCCCCGCATCGGCACGGCGACGCCCCCGTCCGCTGCGACGCGGCCATCGTGGAGAAATCGGCCGTGCGCAGCCGTGGGCGCAAGCGGCGGCGCCGAGCTTCACCGCCGACGTCCGAGGAGAGCTCCACCGCGCGCTCCTGTCGTCGTCCTACTCGATTCAGGTATGTCCACTGGTACGCGTCGTTGAGTCCTGAATATCACCTTTGTGTGCCCACTGGTAGCTTCGATGGATGTTGTGCCTGTCAAATGGAAATCAAAGGCTATGGCTTTGGTTTAACAACAATCAGTATGCATTTGTAAATCCCTTTGTCATGTGAATCTGTTTACCGTCAAGAGAGTGTACATAATTTTTGTTCTCGGTCACCAGCTTTATCATCTCTGGCCTAGCAATTTACAGTAGCACAGACACCAATCTGTTTACTGTTAGAAATTGGTATGCTAGCAAGTCGATGTTATCTGGACTTTGTCACCAGCTTGACCATCTCCGGCCTAGCAATTTACAGTAGCACTATTAAGTTGGTATGTGCCGTTTGTGTCATGGTAGTGATAGTAGTAGATTAGTGATTGTATGGACTGGTAGCATGCGTGGTGGCTGCCCCAAGCTACTTCTTCAGTCTTGTGATAAATTGGCAGGCACCAGCAGATGGGTGTGATTTTGTTGGTAAGCTATATTATAGAGTGTACTTAGACCTGCACTGACTCTATAATGAAATCTAAGCATATCTGTTGTCATTGCGTGCTGTATCTATTCCTGTGTTGTTTTTTGTTAGTGATTGGCTATATGGCCTAGATGAAAGGCTGCACAATAAGCAATGTTTATTCATATATCACAATTTAATTTTATGTCACCTTGTCAATCCTTTTTAATGTTGGAATAGAATTATGGTGAAGTATCATGTCAACTTTACATCATACTATACTGCTGTTGGCTGTCCTTACATATGTGCTGAGTTGCTCTTAATTGTTCTATATCCTTTCAAATACTTTCATATGCAGCGACCAAATTTATGGCTTTTTCCTTGTGATATCAGGATGGATCCCAATGATGGATCACAGGGAGGTTATCCAGGAGGCAACATGGGTCCCTACCAGGGTGGCTGGAACCAATACATGTTTGGATACCAAGGTCAACCATCCTGGATCCCACAAGGCATGCCGCAGCTGCCGCATGGAATGGCGCAGGTGCCACCCAATTTCTCAATGATGTATCCAAGTACCAATGGTTCACAAGTGTGTCAGCTGGCTGAAAAGGAAAATGCATCTCGGCAACCCGATGAGAACGATGTGGACGATGCGGCCGTCTCTGCAGAGCCTTCATCAACTGGAAAGAGGTCATCGGCGGGCATAAGGACCAAGCAAAGCAATTTCAATCCAGAAGAAGATGTCAACCTTGTGAAGTCATGCCTTGAAATACAGGGTGACCAAATTACGAATACTTCACAACAAAAGGAAAAAATGTGGTTCAGGATTCTGAAAAAATGTGGCAGTCAGGCATGGTAAGCACTAATCTGTACTTATTTTGTTGATCTTTCTTGCAAAGAATTTAAACAAACGGCAGTGTAAATTATTTCTCTGAAATGTCAAGAAACGAAATATGAAGAAAGTAGTCTCTCACGAGGTATTCAAGTTATTTTAGAGAGTATTATTTGATTAGAAAATCTTACAAATACTCACAACGCACGTACACTTACTCTAATGATTTTTTTTTGCGATTATACAGTGCAACTTGCACTCAGACACTCACAACACACGCACACTCACTCTTGCAAAGGCACATATGCATACCTTCTTTTTATGAGCATATTCAAAGAATGAACCGACAAATGCTAAAAATTGACAAAATCACTATTGGCGTTTCGCTATTGGCGGAAACGTCTATGACTAAAAACACAACGTTGTTAAATTTTTTAAAAAAATGCTTCTACATGAAGTCAAACCTAAGAACTGATGCTATCGAGGCTCTTGAAAATATTAGGCTACATGTCCTTTCTTAGGGCGTGTTTGGCAAAACCGACTTCAGATCACGCTTATTCTGACACGGACACTGTTCTGCACTGTAGCTACAGTGTAAAAGCCGGGAAAAGCACCAGAAAACCTGCTTATCCGGCGTCACCAATTTTTTGTCTGTATGAACAGTAGTTATACTGTAGCTACAGTAGATGAACAGTGTCGAAAATAAGCAGAAGCCGGTGAAATAAGCTGTCCCAAACACACCCTTAGAAAGTCCTACGTATGCTATTGGATTTAATTCTAATTCATGCTTCGGCATATTTTTTATGTTCTACCGTGTACCGCTTCACCGTGATCCCGGGGCAACGGCAACATTGGCGGTGCTTTTCGCTCTCCATACTTGCAATTGGCGAAGAACACAACACAATGCCGAGACACGCTGGATTTCAATGGTACTCCTGGTCATACTAAGATGCTTCGCATAAAGATAAAGATAGTTACGCTCAGTTTAATGATATGTAGGGCCAACGTAACGGCGGTATCAAACAGCTTGGCATGGCACGTCGAGGTCAAAGCGACGGCGCCTCATCAGATGAGGAGACGACGACAAGAGACGAGAAGGGGGCGGTGGGCGTCACGACCCCGAGTTCACCCCGGCATGTTAGTAGGACCCACACTGTTCCGAACAACAAAACGTGGGGCCCCCTCATTCCGCGTCGCCCCCCTTTCAACGGCCGTGATCGCGCCAGCCCGAGTGCCGGAGCATCATTTTCTCAGCACCAGCCTTTCCGAGCGCGGGCCCCGCGCCGAGCCGGTGCTGGCTGGCTGGCTCACAGCTTGCATTTGGCAGCTGCCGGCACAGGCGCTGCAGCTGGCCATCCAGGTCTCTGACTTCTGGGCCCAGACGCGGACCCCACTAGTCAGCGGCAGTTACGCGCCCATCCTGGCTACCGGCTGTCAACAACAGCGAAACCGTTCGTGCTGGTACCTGAAACCCCATTAAAAATCCGGCGTCGTCACTGCTGGCACCTCTCGCTGACGCGCGGGCCCCGCACCGTCCCGCACATGGACGCGATTCCCACCACCGCGTCGCCGCTGCCGAAAAAGCTAAAAAACCATACCCACACCCATCAGAATACGGAGATTTTCCCGAAACGGGGGGACGCGCTAGCGCAAGCTCAGCCGAGCACGACAGTGCGAGCTGGCCTCCACCCTCACCAGCCACCGTCACCTCGCCACACCGTACACGCGCACCACCGCCACTCGTGCCACTGCCCCACGGACCCCACCCGGTTCCTACCCCACAAGACAGCGAAACCACCGAAAACCCCGTGGGCCCTCCGCACCGCGGCTGCAGTAACATTCACACACATGGAGAGGAGTAATAATCGACCGAGCAACCGCGCAGCGCAGTAGAGCGTGGTGCAGAGCGGAGTAGGTCGCCGTTGCCGTTGCTAGCTCCCCTCGCACTAAATGCCGCCCCACCCGGAATCCCATCGAGACTTCACTTCCGTTCCCTTAACGCCACCCTCCCTTCTCCCTCCTCCCTCCCTCCTCACCTGCGGCTGCCGCCACCTTCCCTTCTCCACCACCCCCGCGAATCTCGCGCCCAGCCGGCGCAATCCGCACCCAGATCGGCGCCGGCGCGCCGCTTGATGCCCGATCTGTGACCTCCTTGCTCCGCTCCGGGCTGAACTACGCCATGAGGGGCGTGCTGCTCGCGGCGCTGCTCCTGGCCGCCTCCGCGGCGTCGGCGACGGCGCAGGCGGGCGGCAGCAACTCCTCGTCGACGAAGCCGTTCGTGCCGAGGGACGACATCCTGCTCGACTGCGGCGCGACGGGGCAGGGCAACGACACCGACGGGCGGGTCTGGAACGGGGACACCGGCTCCAAGTACCTGCCGCCCAACCTCGCCTCCGCCGCCGCCACGTCGCAGAACCCCTCGGTCCCGCAGGTGCCTTACCTCACCGCGCGGGCCTCCGCCTCGCCCTTCACCTACTCCTTCCCGCTCGGCGCCGGCCGCAAGTTCCTCAGGCTCCACTTCTGCCCGGCCAACTACACCAACCGCGACGCCGCCGACGCGCTCTTCTCCGTCTCCGTCGCCGTCCCCGGAGGCGGCAAGGTCACGCTCCTCTCCAACTTCAGCGCCTACCAGACCGCCACTGCCTTCAACCTCGACTACCTCGTCCGGGAGTTCTCCGTCAATGTGAGCTCCCCGACGCTCGACCTCACCTTCACCCCGGAGAAGGGCCGCCCCAACGCCTACGCCTTCGTCAACGGCATCGAGGTCGTCTCCTCCCCCGACCTCTTCGACATCTCCAACCCGAACCTGGTCACCGGGGACGGCAACAACCAGCCGTTCCAGATCGATCCCAACACTGCCATGCAGACCATGTACAGGCTCAACGTCGGTGGCCAGGCGATCTCCGCCTCCAAGGACACCGGCGGGTACCGTTCGTGGGAGGATGACTCGCTGTACATCTTCGGTGCAGGCTTCGGGGTGACCTACCCGAATGACAAGGATATCACCATCACTTACCGGGACAATTTGCCCGAGTATGTGGCGCCCGTTGATGTCTACTCCACGGCACGCTCCATGGGACCGGACCAGCATGTGAACATGAATTCCAATCTCACATGGATGATGCCCGTGGATGCTGGCTTCATGTACCTTGTCAGGATGCATTTCTGTGAGATACAGGACCCGATCACTAAGATCAATCAGCGGGTGTTCAGCATTTACCTCAACAACCAGACAGCCCAGAAGGATGCTGATGTGATTGCGTGGGCGACCGCCGTGGCTGGTGCTTCCACCGGTAGTGGCAGTCCGGTGTTTCAGGATTATGTGGTGAATACATTTGGTTCAGGAACCTGGGATTTATGGGTATCTCTCCATCCGTATGCTGACCCAAAGCCACAATATTATGATGCTATCCTGAATGGGATGGAGGTCTTCAAGTTACAGCTTGCTAATGGGAGCCTTGCGGGACTCAACCCAATCCCAACTGTTGAACCATCGGATGATAACGGGGCATCTAAGAAGAAGTCAGCTGTCGGGCCTATTGTTGGTGGTGTCGTTGGTGGTTTGGTACTTCTTGCACTTGGATACTGCTTCATTGTGATCTGCAGGCGCAAGAGGACTGCTGGGAAGGATGCAGGCATGAGTGATGGGCATTCTGGCTGGCTGCCGCTGTCACTTTATGGCAATTCTCACACTTCCAGTTCGGCCAAGTCGCACACTACTGGTAGCTATGCTTCATCTTTGCCATCCAACCTGTGCCGCCATTTCTCTTTTGCTGAGATCAAGGCTGCAACAAACAACTTCGATGAGTCTCTTATTCTTGGTGTGGGTGGATTTGGTAAAGTTTACCGTGGTGAGATTGATGGAGGAGCAACCACGGTGGCCATCAAGCGTGGCAATCCCATGTCTGAGCAGGGTGTGCATGAGTTCCAGACTGAAATTGAAATGTTGTCCAAGCTTCGCCACCGTCATCTTGTGTCACTGATTGGATACTGCGAGGAGAAGAATGAGATGATCCTGGTCTATGACTACATGGCTCATGGGACTCTGCGTGAACACCTGTACAAGACCCAGAATCCGCCGCTTACCTGGAGGCAACGCTTGGATATCTGCATTGGTGCGGCTCGTGGGCTTCACTACCTTCACACCGGTGCAAAGCACACCATTATCCACCGTGACGTCAAGACAACAAACATCCTCCTCGATGAGAAATGGGTTGCCAAGGTTTCGGATTTCGGTCTGTCCAAGACTGGCCCATCCATGGACCACACCCATGTCAGCACAGTTGTCAAGGGCAGTTTTGGTTACCTTGATCCTGAATACTTCCGCAGGCAGCAGCTCACAGATAAATCTGATGTGTACTCATTTGGTGTTGTGCTGTTTGAGGTCCTCTGTGCACGGCCTGCTTTGAACCCTACTCTTGCAAAAGAAGAAGTTAGCTTGGCGGAATGGGCTTTGCACTGTCAGAAGAAAGGCATCCTGGACCAGATCGTTGATCCCTATCTGAAGGGAAAGATTGCTCCACAGTGCTTCAAGAAGTTTGCCGAGACAGCTGAGAAGTGTGTTTCTGATCAGGGCATTGACCGTCCTTCGATGGGTGATGTGCTTTGGAACTTGGAGTTTGCCCTTCAAATGCAGGAGAGTGCAGAAGAGAGTGGAAGCATTGGCTGCGGGATGTCAGATGAAGGCACTCCCCTTATGATGCCTGGAAAGAAGGATCCTAATGATCCATCAATCGAATCAAGCACCACCACAACCACCACCACCTCTATTAGCATGGGCGATCAGAGTGTAGCAAGTATGGATTCGGACGGCTTGACTCCTAGTGCTGTCTTCTCACAGATCATGAACCCCAAGGGGCGGTGAGGTAAAACTGGCTCCACCTGTTGCCTTGCCGGCATAATTTATTCATTCAGCATATTTCTTGAGTTTGTTCTGTTGATGTTCTCTCAAGTTATGGACCAGAAGTCAGAGAAATTGTTTCATACTAGATATTATGTCTTGCCTTGTACTTTTCTCCACTGCTGTAATGACTATACACTTATTGGCTTGTATTTACCGCGGCTATTGACCCAACTAGTATCACTGTATGAGAAAATGATGTGCATGATCGTTGTTTCTGGGTTATCATGTGACGTGTTTGTTATGACTTAGGAACGAGTCTAAACTCTGAATCATCTAAGTGGATTAATTAATGGGCAGATCTTTTTCAGATTATTGGCAAAGTTGACAGCTGGGTCTTCTTATAGAAAAATATATTTCTCAATTGTAAATCTAAGTTGGTTGAACGGTTAAGAGTTCTCTTGTATATTATAACTGAAGCTGACGGCTCAGATAGCCTTCCTTTGGTCTGTAGAGTGTAGACAAATTGATTGATGTGTACAGAGTATTGAGCACGTCGCTTTTGCTAAGATGTGTGGGGCTGTTCAACAAAGCTCTTAGTACTATGGATGTACAGTAGCAGATATCGATTGACGGTGTGATGTGTCTAACATCATATGCCTGTCTTTCTGGTTAGTTCCTTTCCCTTTTGTGAGGTCGTTCTGCATAACTCCATTGTCTGGGCATTTCATCTTCAGTTGATAGTGGACTGTCGCTATAATTCAACGTCTGGGCATTCTAGGTTCACTGAATCACTGGTCACTTCGCTTTCATGAGCTCGCTGCCTCGCTCCTTCACAGCCTGAGCTGAAGCACATGGCGGTCTGCATTGTCATGGATGATCTGAGCTGGGAAGTCGCTTGAGTTGTTTCGGTGCATAATTGAGATACCCCTACTTTTTAAGATGATTGGGAGGCTCCTGCAACTTTCTTGAAGACCACTAGAACCCAATCACTGCCCACTCTGATTGATTCAATATGCCTGTCCTTCGTAGAGGGACGAACGTCCAATGATTTGATTTAATCTAATCTATGTGCCTTTCTGGCCAGACCTAAACCTGCCTGCTCCTAGAATACCAGGTCCTGCAAGAGACTTTGCTGAACACCCATATATGATCGGTTGGGAGTAGACAGCCATATCCAGCTATACCATCACAAGTCATAACCACAAGGCGTGCCAGCGTGACACCGCATCAGTTATGCGCCGAACGTCGATAGAGCTCATTGCGAGCTAGTCGTACCTGGCGTCCAGCTGAACTGAATTTCTTTTTCTTTCTGAAGGAACCAGCTCTGCTCGAAAATTAAAAAAAAAAGAATGGAAAACAACAAAGAAATGAAGCTCTTGGATAGGGGTGAAAGTGGGGTGGATAATTATCCGCTCCGATCCGGTCCGAATCCGATTTTCGAGGATTTGGAGTGGGATTTTAGATATCCTAGAGAATCCGCTCCGCTCCGATCCGATAGCATGCGGACGCGGATTAGGATATGGGGTTCGTAAAATCCGACGGATATGGATTATCCGAGATATTAAAGCGGATAATCCGAACCTCAAAATAAGATTATCCGACAATACTTGCCGGCTCAACAAACCACAATCCACATCTATCTATGATCTAGCCCATCCGTACAATCCTATGGCCCACAAGGCTTCCTATATATTAATGAATTGTATTATTTTCGATGTTAATAAAGAGAAACTGGAGGAGTTTGCTTGAGAACATTATTTTACGTGCTTTCTTTTATATTTTATCAACTGAGAACTTGTCATTGATATGGCGTGATTTCTTTGGATATTGTATGGTTGCTGGTAGCTATTCTACATCCTTTGATGAATTATTTATGAACAAATAATTCTCGATTTGATAGACATATTATATCCGACCTTGAAGCTCCGTTTCCGATCCGCTTCCGGTCCGAATCCTCCCCATTTCCGACATCCAAAAATATCCGTATCCATAATCGCATCCGCAAATTATCCGCTCCGCTCCGAATCCGATAAAAAAAATGAATTAGGATACGGGGAAGGTAATATTCGCTCCGCTCCGATCCGTTTTCACCCCTACTCTTGGATCACATCTGCCTGCCCCCTGATCGTGCGAGGAGATCGCTCTTGCCACTTGGTAACAGCTGTCTCCAATTGCGACCTGGATTACACAGAAATGGGCGGAATTTTGTCAAAATTATAATTGATGGATCGATGCACGACCAGGTAAATTCTTCTTTGAGTGTGATAAATACGCGTACCAAAATAATAAACATCTCTTTAATTAAGCTTAACCCTAAAGACTGAAACGAAGAGCGTGATCAGGTTTGTACTAAGGGCGCACACGAAAACTGAAAAGTCCAACCAACGGTCAGCCATTACGGTGGATGCATGCGATCAACACACGTGAAACAGTCGTGTCGGAGCAAGCAGGCGTGTACAAACGACGACACTCCAAGTTGTAAAATCCGTCGTTTCTTTTCGACCGGCTGTTTGCCGACGCAGAGCCTGTTCAACGTGAAACTTTCGCTACTTTCAATTACCACCATTGGATAAATGTGATAACAAATGACTGTCGCTAATTTTATTTTTATTTTTTGGAGGGGATGTCGCGCGTTAGAAACGATGTGCCTGGGCTTTGTGGAGCCTTGGACCGAGCATAATGGATCATGTCTCATTAGGCTTCAAGTTCTTGCATGCCCATTTAGAGTATATGGGTTGGGCTAACTTAAACTAGGCCAGATTAGACGGGCCAGATGCCGACGCGTAAAGACGGCCGAATGTTGCAAGAGTGGAGTGGGGGACGTGCTTAGCAACGATGCAAGGGGTGCTAAAAAAAGCACCGATGCAAGGGGTTAGCCAATAGTTGTCATTTCACATTTGCTTTATCATGTCAATCAGATGTAAGCGTATATATTTAGTTCAGCTATAAATGTCTTTATATGTTCGAAAAGGGCAAAATATGCATCCTGCAATTCAAGAGAAGAAGAAGGTGCTGGCGGTTTATAGTGAAGGGACCGGGCAACTGTTGAATCAAAACAAATGCTCCTTGCTGATCAATGACCGATGTGATGAAGCCACGGTGGGTAATATTCGTGCTGAATTGGGAGTTGAAACTGTCACTTTTGAAGCCAAGTACCTGGGGTTGCCCACACCGGAGGGTAGATTGAGCTCTGGGAAATTTAAACCCATCAAAGAAAGACTCGTGAGGAGATGCAAGGATTGGGATGAGAAATTCATGCCGGGTGCTGTTAAAGAGGTGTTTATTAAATCGGTTGCTCAGGCTATTCCCACATACACAATGAGTGTGTTCCACCTGCGAAAGGGCTCATAGCTGAGTTGGTTAGATAGCCTGAGTAGCACTTCTCAGGTCCTGGGTTCGATTCCCCGTGGAAACGAATTTCAGACCGGGGTTAAAAAAATCCCCTCGCCCTTCTTTTTGCAAAGCATAGGTCAAGGCCCGGCCGAGGTCGGGGTTTCGTGGCCCCTGTGACGTAAGAGCACAGGTTAAGGTCCGGCCCAATCGCTCACACGGTTACGTGCTCCTGTGTAAGCATAGGGAGGGGGTTCGGGGGTTTTCTAGGTCTGCGTGAGAGATCCTTCTCTTATAAAGAAAGCCCGAGGGGCGGCTTGTCCCCCGCAGGTCCAGTTTTTTTTTTAGTGTGTTCCACCTGACTGACATGTTCTGCAAAGAACTTACCCGCTGCATTCGTAATTACTGGTAGGGTGCAAAGGATGGGAAGAGGAAGGTGTATTGGATAGCATGGGACAAGTTTCTAGGGACGAAGAGTAGAGGTGGTCTGGGTTTCAGAGATCTGAGAATTTTCAATCAAGCACTACTTGCTAGACAAGCATAGCGTCTGCATGCCTTTCCAGAAAGTTTGTGCGCATGTGTGTTAAAGGCCAAGTACTACCCAAACGGCGATCTGCTGGACACAGCGTTTCCATCAAACCAATCGGCAACATGGAGAGCTGTGGTGTATGGGCTCGATCTGTTGAAGCATGGTGTCATATGACGGATAGGCACTGGGAAGAAGTTCGGATATGGCGCAGTCCATGGCTGCCACACCCACTGTCTCTCAAACCTGATGGTAAAAGGCGAGTCTGTAGGCTAAAATGGGCTTCACAACTCATTGATGCTGATCGCAGGACCTGGAAGGAGGATGCTGTGCACCGGTTCTTTATGATCATGACACGAGAGATACTGAACCTCAAGTTGCCAAGCACACTTCGGGAGGACTGCATTGCCTGGCACTATGAGAAAACAGGCATTTTTTCGGTGAGGAGTGCATATAAGCTGGGACAAATGTTGAAGACAGGAGAAGGCCTCGTGGGCTTCAGTTCAACACCTGATTGAAGCCGGCCGGTGTTGGAAGTATATTTGGAAGTTACCAGATCCACAGAAAATTAAATTGTTTGCACGGAAGCTTTGTCAGGAAGGATTTGCTACGCAATGCAACAGAAAGCGCAGGAAGATAGAACTGGTTGATACATGTGAAGTGTGTGGGATGGAAGCGGAGACGGGATTTTATTAATTTGTTGCGATCATGCACGTAATCTGAGGGATGCAATGCGAGAGGTGTGGGAACTACCAGAGGAGGAGAAGCTCACTGATGTTGGCCCGGAGTTGCTCTTACTGATGTTGCTATCGATAGATAAGGAAGTGGTTCAAAATTTGTCATGCTACTCTGGCGCACCTGGTATGTGAGGAACAAAATTATGCATGAAGGCAAGTACACCACTGTTCAGGCTTCAGTGCATTTTCTCCAGTCATATTGGGAGGAACTGTTAATGATCCAGCAAGGACGTGATCTCTCAGATGTCAAGGGCAAGCAGACAATACAAAGCTTTTGTGACAAACCGGGTGAAGCAGAAAAGTAATGTGATGCAACGCTGATCGCCTCCTGCTCAGGGTGGGTGAAGATAAATGTTGATGGTGCATTCGACCCGAGAACACATGCAACGGGGATGGGTGTTATCATCAGAGATCAGACATGTCAGATTATTCTCACTTCCTCACGGACAATATTCAATGATGTTAGCCCGGAAGAGGTGGATTGCAAGGAAGGGATGGCGCTGGCGGCGGAGTGGTGCAACCAACCTGTGGTGCTGGAATCTGATAATATCACCATGGTAAAGTATGTGAAGAAGCAAGTAGTCTCGGTCTACTTTGCTGTCGAAGAGGTCTTAAAGATGGCACGACGCCTCAATGGTTTCGTCGTTGGCCATGTGAGAAGAGAGCTTAACTGTATCGCTCATGAACTAGCGCAGCTGGCCAAAAGAACCAAGCACTCTGCGGTGTGGAGGTTTAGGGCCCATGTGTGTGTTCAATCATTAGTTACTCATCACTGTAATTTTATTTCTCAGTAATAAAGCTCTCTTTTCATTTGAAAAAAAGAAGAAGAAGAAATTGGAGGGAGAGTGAGACTCCCAAGTCCGGGAAATCTTTTCTTTGAAAAAAGAAGAAGAAGAAATTGGAGGGAGAGTGAGACTCCCAAGTCCGGGAAATCTTTTCTTTTCTGAGCTCCGGTCGTTTCCTTGAGCGTAACGTAATTGACAATTCCCTGTACCGTTTCGCTATACAAGGCACGACAAGCGGCTGCCTATATTTAGCCATGCGGGTTATCGAAACGCAAAACAACCGTTGGATAGATCGCGAAAACCTAAAACCTTTCTCCGGCCGCTGGATCCGCTCCTTTCCATAGGCTTTTCCCGTCAGGCACTCGTATCCGCTTCTTCCCTTTCGCTTCGCCGACCTCCCCCACGCCGCCGTGCCCTGACGCCTAGGTTTCCAGCCGCCTGCGACGCGGAGAGGGTAGCGAAGGCCAGCCACACCATGGCGGACGACGAGCCGTCGGAGAAGAAGGAGGAGGTCCCCGAGGTGAGGCGGCAGCTCGTCCTTTCCTACCCCTATCCGTTTGCGTAGCGCATCCGAGGTTGGATAGGTTCGGTTTGTGTGACGAATAAGGCGCCGATGGGGCGGATTTCGTGATTGATTTCCGCGTTGGTTCGTCGGGATTCGGGTGCGAATCTGCAGCCACCGGATGGATGTTTTGGATTACTTTCCCGTGCTTGTGCTGTAGATGTGGAATCTGCTGAAGCGGACTGAATCGAAGGATAGGGTTGATTTCAAGTCAGGACGCTGTTCTTTCTACTGAGCGTGGCTGATTTGTTAGGTGTAAATGTCTAGTAGTTTGTTTCGTGTGTGGGAAACCTACTGATACCCTCATCTCCTTGTTTTGAACTTTTGAAGCCAGGGTACATAAACTATTGGATTTTTCACCTTTTTAATACCCTGTGGGGATTTTCTGTGTTTTTCTATATTTCAAGTATATGTGTCGTGCCAATTTATGTATGCAAAAGTAAATATGGATGGACAACAATTGATGTTAATCACTATGCTAACTTGTCAAAATTGTCACGACTATGTGACTGGCCAGAAATTCTTGTATTGATAACGTTTGCAACTATTGCAGCTTACTCCTTTCGATCCGACAAAGAAAAAGAAGAAGAAGAAGGTTGTCATCCAAGATCCATCTGAGGAGGTTGATAAGTTGGCTGAAAAGACAGAGAGCTTGACAGGTGCGCCTAATGCTTGTAGGAAGGAATTTCTCTACTTCACAGGGGCATTTTTATGACACTTTTTTTCCCCGTTTCTGCAGTCACAGAGTCTGGTGAGCCTAGTTTTGCAGGCATGAAAAAGAAGAAGAAGAAACCTGTGAGTTTATCTTTCTGTCATTATTTCTCCAAATGATTCGACTAGCAGTTATGCTTCAGTTAATAAATTATGGGACTTTCAGGTGGAACTTGATCCGTCTCTTACTGAAGCTTTAGATGGTGATGACGCAGCTGGTAAATATAATCCCCACCAAATCATTTTGTTTACCGTCTTTGTTGCATATGTTAACGTGATTGAGCATCTATTCTCCAGATGATCAAGTTAGAGAGGATGAAGAAGGTGAAGGTATTGTGCTCGGTGGTGCCCCCAAATACCCTTGGGATGGAACTGACAGAGATTACAAGTATGAAGAGGTACTTGATGCATCCCTGTTCAATATTTCTCGTTGTCCTGTTGGCTGCGGATCCCTTTTTTAGGAGTATTGGTCGGATCCTGGTTGTACAGTGAAATCAATTTCAAATAGCTATGTAACTTAGGTCATAGGTAGAACCAACCAACTGTGTTGTGTGTCTCTACTCTCTTTCATATTTATGTTACAATGTTCATTCAGAAATCAGAAGCAAGAAATTCCCTTTTCTATTTGTTTTTTGATTTAGCTGTGGTGTCGTGTTCCTTGTCGATGCTATCAGTATACTGAACTGGCATTGCATCAATTTATCAGTTTTCTTAGTATTCATTCAGAAATCAGAAGCAGTAAAATTCCCTTTTCTATGCGTTTATTGATTTAGCTATTGCATTTTCCTCTTTGATGCTATCGGTAATAAACTGGCATTAAATATATTTATTAGTTTTTACCAGTAATTATTTCTGTTTCATGATGAAACCTTATGTTCAATCTGTTTGGCCACAGCTGCTTGGCAGAGTATTCAATATTCTCCGCGAAAACAATCCAGATCTTGCTGGTGATAGGCGAAGAACTGTTATGAGACCCCCTCAAGTTCTGAGGGAAGGAACAAAGAAGACTGTTTTTGTTAACTTCATGGACCTGTGCAAAACGTACGCTCCCACTTCATTTGATTATTATCGTCTGTTTTCATTGAATAAACAACCCAACTTAAAGGATTTTTTCCCCCTGTTGCCAGTATGCATAGACAACCTGAACATGTCATGATGTTTTTACTTGCTGAGATGGGAACGAGTGGATCTCTTGATGGGCAGCAAAGGTTGGTTATCAAAGGAAGATTTGCTCCAAAGAACTTTGAAGCAATACTCAGGAGATATATCAGTAAGTTCTTGTATTTCATGACTCTAAAACTTTTACATAATGCATATCCATTTTATCGTTCTCTTTTTATGGGCAAATAGTGCTGAACTCGAATCTTTCAGCCCACTGGTATGATAATGTAGAGGAATAGTTAACTAATTAACTTAGAGGGCCAGCCACAACTTATGATCCATTGTCTGCTTGTGACACGCTATGTAATCAGCCACTTAACGCAATGTTCCCGTTTTGCTGTGAACATTTCTGTTCGTCTTCGTAGAGTTTCTTCATAGTTAGGTACGGTACTGTAGTTATATGCAGTTTATTTTAAGATTCTGCAGTGTCAAAGAAGTATTTGTTACGTAGGTGTGTCTGTTGTATTTCTCTAGGATGTGTGAACTCGCCAGGTTGTTGGGTTATAAATGAGGCTTGCTATTGTTCTATACCTGTCTGTACCGCAATTATGAATCTATTGTAAGACCTGGGCACAAGGATTGAGAGAAAAGGAGTGCTTAAAATGACCTGTCAGTAACACGATTTCTTTGTTGCAATGAAGATTAATAAGATTAGAAACAGAAGGTTAGGTCCACTTGTATTAAGGGAGGGAGGGAGTAGCTTATTATTCTTTCCTTTGTGGAGAATCAGCACATTGTTCCACCATTTTTATAAAGTTGTATTACTCTAACTGAACTCACTCTATTCTGTGCTAATTCTCTTTAGATGAATATGTCGTATGCAATGGATGCAAGAGTCCGGACACCATTCTTTCCAAGGAGAACCGGCTGTTCTTCCTTCGCTGTGAACAGGTAAACTATTACTTACAGTATCTGTGTGACCAACTGTGTCTAATTCAGCATGTGGAAATGTCTATGCCGAGCATCATTACTCTTTTTTTTTTCCCTTCTGAAATTCGTCTCTGCATTTCTTCCTTTGTGCACCTTATTGTCCCAGGCAAAACCTTGCTTTACTAAGCAGTTGGAGCTTGAAATTTCACTCAGGGTTTAGTCTATGTATACTACTGCATGGTGCTTTTTAATAATTTATCCTGTGGTATCCTGCTTAATGCCTACATTGTCTGATAAATATCTCTGTGACGATGGTTGCCATATCGGAGGCATGTAATGGTGACATCTTGCATTTATTTGGAATCATTTATCTTTTTGTTTTGTGGGGCTCATTATCAACTTTGCCTGTGGTGACTTGCAAAATTAATGCCTACATTGTCTGACAAGAGTTTGTGATAATAATTGCAAGTGCTGAGGCTTTAAACTTGGTCAGCATGTCATTAGTTAGCTTCCTGCATTGCATTGTCTATACAAGGAAGCATGAGATGTTTCAAGAAAAGTTTTCTAGTTGCTACTATATTTGTTTTGTGTTAGGGAATCGCCTATGATGAGTTGCACAATTATTAGCCTACATTGTTTGACAGGTATTCTTGTGATAATAACCGCAACAGCTGAGGCATATAGCAGCATCACTAGATTTCTTTCGTCTCACATTTGTTGCTTGTCTAAAAAATAGGCTACGATTTGCAATCTCTGAGGATAAGGCACCACTATTTTCCTGCTATAGATTTGACAGTCTATGCAATAGAAAGATACTGCTTAGCATCAACTAGAGCGCTTAATATGAAATTAATATTAAGTATTGCTATGTAGTAACTTGAATGGTGTTTGCTTGTATCCGATTTGTGTGATCACACTAACTCCGGATTTGTTTACCTCACAGTGTGGCTCGTCGAGGTCCGTCGCTCCCATCAAAGCTGGTTTCGTTGCTCAAGTGGGCCGCCGGAAGGCCGGAGCATAAGTTACCTGCCAGTGCTCAGACACTCTCTTCCCGATCAACACAACTTAAGCTAGTTTGCCGGTTGGCATATTATTGTCCACTTTTCATTTTGTCGACACTGTTTTCTGGATTTCCGCTGTTCTCTATACTTTGATTGCTGCTGTGAATTTGATAATTGGAAGATGAGAGGTTTTATGTTTGCGGCCCATGACTTATGCCCTTGTGTTAAATGTTTGCGTTTTTTTTTCTCTCTCTTGTCATAATCAATGGTGGAATGCTGAATGCATCTTCAAGAGCTTTGTGAGTTGGGGTTACCAAAAACGTGTTGCTGCCAGGTACCATGGCATCCCTATCCACCAAAATCTTGTGAACCCAAACACAGCCTCCCAAGGAAGCGAGTCGGGATAAGAGGATAAGCCGACGTGTCGCCTCCTTCCCGCGCGCTCCTGGCTTTCGGCTTCCTACCTAAGCAGCCACTCAGCTCACTGACCCTTCCTTTGCCCCTCTGTATCTCGGCCTAACTCACGTCAGAGAGAGATGAGGGCCGCGTCGTCACCCGTTCCGGCCGCCGTCCTTGCCGCTCCTTCTGCTGCTACCGCCGCCGCCACTGCCGTAAAGCCTCTGCCTCGTGCCTCAGCAGCTGCTGCTGCCAATGGCGGGAGCACCAGCAGGCGCGACGTGCTCGCGGGGACCGGCCTGAGCGCTGCGCTGGCGCTGGTCCTCGCCGCGGCGGCGCCGGCGGCGCGCGCGGCGGACGAGGAGTACGTGAGCGAGACGAAGGAGGTGATCGGCAAGGTGCGGTCGACGATCAGCATGGACAAGGCGGACCCGAACGTGGCGGACGCGGTGGCGGAGCTCCGGGAGCTGTCCAACTCGTGGGTGGCCAAGTACCGCCGGGAGAAGAATCTGCTCGGCCGGCCGTCGTTCCGGGAGATGTACTCGGCGCTCAACGCCGTGTCCGGCCACTACATCAGCTTCGGCCCCACGGCGCCCATCCCGGCCAAGCGCCGCGCCCGCATCCTCGAGGAGATGGACACCGCCGAGAAGGCGCTCCTCCGCGGCAGGTAGGCGACTGGTATCCGATGGAAGACACGTCAGCGACTGGCTCCCGGCAGGATCGCGCATGTGCATCACAGCACAAACCGATGCCCTCTTTTTTGTAACTACTTATTGCCATGTATTATGAGTTGCGTGCTTGGGACCGGATGGGGAGCAGCTCGAGTTGCTCGGATTCTGAGCGATGAGTTTGTGACCTTTTCACACGCACACATTGTGTATCGATCATGTAAGACTCCTTGAATCAGCCAGCCGCTGACATGGTGAGAACACTGTTGCCTTTGGGACTGTTCCGGTGGCTGCCATTCTTGGTTCTCGTATCCATTGCCAGTTGCATCGCCTTCCTCAGTCGCGTGGGCAATGCTGGAGACCTACACGAACGGACTAATGTTGGCAACCGGCGTGAGGCAGGCTGCGGTTCGCGACGCAGTGGAAGTGGCGAGCGGCGCGTCGGCAACCACTCAAAGCACTGGCCCGTGCACTCCCTCTGCTTGCCGCGGAGTAAAACGCGTATGGAATTGTTAAATTGTTCATGTCCCTTGCACATGCGTCATTGCCACTCGACCTGACATCGTAAATTCTGGAGTCTTGTTTTAGTGATTCAGGAGACGACTCAGACGAGTATGTCGCTGCACATTTTAAGAACCAAGTGGCAAGTAAAGATGCACACGACTCTGTATGCGAAAAAGTGGAACCCCAATGAACCAGGATTGGATACAATGACGCTTGAATGTGTAGGCAAGACTACACACTCTCATTAGTCATTCCCAGCCGTTCTCCCAGTCTAATGATAAATATTTCTAGTACAACATAACAGTAAAAGTTTACACATGCACTTTTCCAGTCCTGAACAAACATGTAGGCGTCTACAGACAAACATAACTACCGAACAGGCAAACGGAACATAGATAATTTTATTCGAACTCCGGGGTGGATGTCCCCAGTCTCTGAAGAAGCGACTCAGCCTAGAGGACTTGGCTTTTGAAAGAACGGCGCCGGCCTCACATAACTGAACCCCACGAAGTTGCTGTCGGCAGCGACGGGGCTGGCCACCGGAGAGTCCAGCACGGGCATGCTCGTCCAGCACTCGTCAAAGTTCGCGATGCAAGTCTTGCCAGCAACATTCGGGCGGAAGCTTGGCTGGATCTGCCGCGCCTCTAGCTTCTTCCAGTTTATTGATTTGAACCACTTGTGGTTCTTTATTTCGTCACTACCTCCTGGTCCACTTCCCAGCCGCCTGCCAGCTTCTTTGTGTAGCAACTGAAAAGAATAATACAGGGTTTGAGAAGTTTGAAATAGTTGTGTCTAAGATGAATCTTTATTGAGAAACCTGCTACGAGATGAGAGCTCTAAGGATATCTGAATTTAAGTTCAAGTAACAAGGCAGCAACTAAGTATGGGGTGCCACAGACATTGAGCTCGAGCTAATTTATGTTGCTAGATAGGGCAGTTTGGTCTGAAGCTCAAAACAGTTGATTTTGAACACAGAAATCAAGTTAGCTGAACATAAAACTTGGGATCAAGGTGGGAATAGCAGCAACTTACGCCCTTCAACAGAGAATGAACTTCACTAGATAAGAACGTTGGCATCTTTATCTTCTCCTTCACTATCTTCTGCTGAACTTTGTCTCTGTTCCCACCAACGAATGGGGGCTGCCATATGTTGCAAAAGAATAACAGATAAATGAGACATCAAGCGGATACCATCCAACAAGCAAACACTTCAAGTTAGAAGCTTCCTGCTCAAGCTCAAATAACTCACCTTGCCCGTAAGCATTTCGAAAAGAAGTATTCCCACACTCCACCAGTCTGCAGCTTTATCATGACCTCGGCCCTGAACAATTTCTGGGGCCATGTACTCAACAGTACCACACATTGAGTTTGATCTAGTGTTTTCATCAAATTCCTTTGCCACGCCAAAGTCAGTCAGCATGGCCTAGATATCATAGAAATGCCCCAAGAAAAGAATCAACATTATACTCAGTACATAAAGGGAGCAGAAGAAGATACAGGAAGGGAAGAGCATATTTGAGCGGTCCTTACATGACCATCAGCATCCAGTAAGATGTTCTCAGGCTTCAAATCTCTGTGCATAATACCATTTGCATGGAGATGGGCTACGGCCGAAACAATTTCAGCAGTATAAATGCGTGCTAGCTCCTCCCTACCAGATAAAAGGTGGCAATTAAAAGCAAGTACAACACAATGTTCGGGGAAAAAAAAACAAGTATAACATGGTAGGCATAACCAGTACGATAAAATTAAATTACCTAAACAAACCCTGTTGATAAAGCTGGAAGAAGAGATGGCCCCCATTTATGAAGTCCAGGACAAGGTAAAGTCGGTACTTTGTCTGCCAATAGAGTGCAATGTTAAATATTGGCAACAGGATACCCCTGAAGTGTTGCATGCAAACATGGCTACGAAAAATAGCACATAAATGGCAATTGCCTACCTGAAAGGAGTACCTCAGCTGTACTACAAAGGGATGGTCAACTTTTGTCAGTATATCTCTCTCAGCTTTCATGTACTCAGCATGATTCTTCTCCAAAACCTTGTCCTTCCTCATGACTTTCATTGCATATATTTCTGAAGTACCTTTCTTCCTCACCTGATATACTTTGCCAAATGCCCCTTGGCCAACAAGCTTCAAGACTTCGAAGTCATCGAGTCCAACACCCTCATCCTCCTTTTTTGCATCATCAAGCTCTTCATCACTAAGCGGCCCTTGGTTAATTTGCTTTTCTTTGGAAGAGCACTCTGAAAGGTCCAATGAGCTATCTGTCTCTCGTAGTGTAAGCTTGCTAAGTGGCAAAGAGTGGCTGACGAGAGATGACGGACCGACAAGAGAATGAGACCGCTTGACAATGACCACAGGGTCATCGTAAATCTCATCATTGGACTCAGCCACAGGTGCTGGGCTGTCCGGAGTGAGAATACTCACTTCTGTGGGAGTCTGGACTGCAGTAGGTCCAAAGACATCAGAAAAATCGAATTCAACATTTTCCGATGGGACTACATCTGGAGGCCCTCCTGGCAGAATTATCTTCCCTCTGAAGAGTTTGGGACCTTGTGCCCGAGCAGCTGTAACAGAGGTTATCTCCGAGGAAACCATCTTCAAGGGCCCAGGATTCAGCAGTTTACAGATGTAATGCCAAGGAAGTCTTGAGCCCAATGTCAGCTACGGGCAGCTTCCCACAAACAATTCCCAGATTAACCAGGATAATGTTGTATGGGGCAGCTGCCTAAGGGAGGCTGCCTCCACAGATTCCTCTGCGAACAATGGCCTTGAACAAGTGGAAGTTTACCAAGACAACAGGGAACCCCAGGAATCCTGGAAGGAGGCAGGGTGGGAAGCTGCCGTTGTTTCCCGCTGAACAGGAAACTTTGGATGCCACTGTTCTTCCTGAACTCATGAGATCAACTTGTCTGTGGGCTGCACGCAGAATAAAACTATAGTTAGTTTAATTGAAACCACAGCTCCCTGGATGAATATTATAAAAAGGGAAAATAGAATTTCTGTCTTGTATAGTTGTTACATAATGCCTATGCCTGAAGTCAGTCACATCATTCAAAACAAAACGTACCAATCATAAGAGTACAGCAGAAAGTAACAAGATGGTAAGTATTTGCGGTGCGAACCAGTAAGGATAAAATAATTTCCTAAAGCAAACATGTTTTGGTATACTACTGTTCAAGCACGGTATAAGAACAAACAATCCTCGTATGATCAGGCTGTCCACAAGATGTCAAATAAGAACACGCAAAAAGAAAGCCGGTTCTATTCATATATCAGTTTTCTTATCTTACTATGGATGAACGAGAAAAACTACAAAGCAACAAGGAATCGGATTCCGTAAATGCATTGTAGAATCATTTTTTTTTTCACAGCAACGAAAAACTAATGAGGTCAGCTAATCAACTGTTCGATAATTGAAGTGCTGGAAAGGGATCTTGCAGACACCTCAAGGTGGCAAATCATTTGTAGTAAAACTGGTGACACACTAGGTCACATTTATCTAAGACTGAAAATTGTGAAGCAGATTCCTGAAAAGTTAATTGCTATGTAACACAGAAGATTGGTGGGTGTCGGCTTCACAAAACAAAAGCATTCCAAATCTAGCATTCTAAACAACTAATAGAAGGCCAGCTGAAAAGGTCAAAGCTCAATTGGGCAAAAGATTTTTCCCGAACTCGTCCATCTCAAGTCAGATTCAGAAAACGACCACCTACACTTACAGTGCCATTCGAAGCCAAGGCCCACCAAAACTGTCGTTCCCAATCCACTTAAACCGTTTTTCCTAGCACGTCCGAGAATAGATAGCTCAAAACTTACCGCCTAGCAGCACATACCCAACAATCCTCCGAAGGTCCCACCCAAATTGACCCAAGTAACATAAATTCCCAAGAACAGACTGCCTAAACAAATCCTTATAGCAGACGCGCAAAGGCCAATCGCAAGACCAAACTGGAGTGGAATTGCACCAACACGAGCAAAATCCCCCCAACCACAATAACAATGACCGCCGAGCGCCACGGATCCAAAGAAAAACAATTCCCTACAGATCTAGACACTTGCACGAATCCCGCGCCCAAACAAAGCGCCCAAAAAACTAACACGCAACACACGAGCAAGAAATTTCAGATCGGCGAACCGGCAGCACTATTACAACCAACGAAATCGGAACCAAGACAGCACAGAATGGAAACGCGTACTAGCCGGGCGCCGCATCGAGAGACGCGAACATGACCCGGGGGGGGGGGGGGGTGTGGAGCGGCGGGGGTACAGGGAGGAGAGGATGCGCCGTGGGAAAAGAACGAACCTTCGAAGAAGAAAGCGGGCGGCGACGGGAACGGCTGGAAGCGGCGGCGGGTTGCTCGGCGAGCTCGTGCGGCCGCGCGGCGAAGGGCGTATATAGCAGGGGCGGGGAAGCGCGGGGCTACGAGAGCGGGCCGGGGACACGCGGCGACATCGTATTGGTCGGATCCGTTGAGGCGCGCATCGTGAAAAAGTACGGGGCGAATATGCGGATGGGCGGCGGGCCAAGTTGGATGGAGCGGGAGTCAGGGACGCAGGTGGTTACATTCGTTTTTGCTTCAAGAACAATTTTTTTTGTCCATTTGAACATCGACAACGAGTGTTAATAACTCACTTGAATCTGGTTCCAGAAATTCAGTTCTCAGGTGTCATGGCATTGCATTGCAATTTGTTTCTAAAGGCTTGGTAGAGCATGTCTAGTGACTATACAATTCGAGGCGACACTTTATATCGTCCATGATCTTGAGGCATACATAACTTTAATTGAATCAAAACAGAATCTAATCAGATGCTTAGCCTTTTTATATAGAACTGAGCATGACGAATGATCAAAATTACAATATTGTAGAGCTTTCACTAGGTTTGTAAAAAATGGGTCTCTAAGTTGAACTTTGGAAATACCTTGATTTGACATCGCTTGGAGAGCAGCAACACATGAGCCTCTGCACACGCTGCATCATGTACTGTAGATAGGTTGCCCGCACCTGCTAAAACCAACTTTCCTTCGTTGTCTCTCACCACAAAGGCCTGCCCTCCTTTCTGTTGTGCTACAACAAAGGCACCGTCATATAGGCCTACCATCATAGTTTGCTTTCAGTGTAGTTCTCTTTTTCTTGTAGAACCCGGGCTTTAATTTGTTAACAATCAGTCTCGGGCAAAATTTGTACGTAGGATGGGCTACAACTTTCAGCATATTAGTGGGAGGAGGTTTCCTCATGATTGCTATTCTAGCACGGAAGAAATAATTGACTAGCACAATTCTTTTATTCATTTCAATCATAAACGGCTTTCGAAGGGTCACTAAAACTTGTATACGGAACAAAATATTGTATATCACTTGATCAATGCGCATTTGTAAAACTTTTGTATCTTCACTGGACTAAACACTTCTGCACTCCTATTTGGCAAAGGAAAAAAGCATTACCAGGACATGTTTTTATACTTCATGGGTGCATGTCCATGTGTTGGATATGTAGGTCACCATACATCTCCCGAGTGGAAATCATGTTCCATGTGGAACCGTGGAAGAGGTCGCTTTCACGCCATCGTTTTCTTTCACCGAGCGCTGTTTCTTCGCGGCCCGGTAGTACGCCAAGAAAGGCGAAGGAAGAGCCGTGAGACGCTACAAAACGTGAGAAAGTGGAGGGCCTAGCTAGCTGGGCAATCAGAAGTGCTAGGAGCTCGGCTTCTTTGGAAGACTCGCGCTGCTAACAATTGTCGTTTTTTCTTCTGGCTAGTTCTGCTGGGTCGTACATGGACAGCCAACAGATTACTTCGCCATAATATGAGAGATGACGATATCTGTGCCCTCTGTGCGCAGGAGCCAGAGACTCTCGATCACCTTCTCCTGCACTGTGTGTATAGTCGGGAAACCTGGGTTCGAGTTCTCCGCCGGGTCGGTATGCAACATATCTCTCCGGAAGTGGGCCAGCTTCCTTTCATTGACTGGTGGCTTAGGTCGCGAAAGAGAGTACCGAAGTTACTGCGCCCCGGGTTTGACACCTTCCTCATTTTGGTCGTTTGGAGGATATGGAAAGAAAGGAACAACATGATGTTCGAAAGACGAGCCCTGAAGCCGGTAGCGTTATCGCAGGAGGTCATCGATGAAGCTAATATGTGGGGCGCCGCAGGGTTCTCAAAGCTTAAGAAGCTCCTTCTACCAAGACAGGCCTAGTGGTCGCGTTTATTGTTTTATTTTCTTCTTATTTCTTTCCTGTTTCCTTTCACCTTTTTGGGTTGGGAGCTTGTTCCCTAGGTAGATGTCGTGTAAAGGTCGTTGTCTTTTTGCTTCAATTTGTTTCTTTCCTTCGATGTTGGTCGTGTAATGTAAACTTGTATTCGCTTCGTGGTTGGATTTTGCTAAGTCTCCTAGGGGGCTTAGCCCTGACCACGAGGTAACAACTTTCTTCTTCTTCTTAATGAAAAACGTGCGGAAAAAGCTAGCTGGGCAATCTTCCGTCCCCGTAGCTTGGCGGCAACACCCCCGTTTTTCTAATCTTTTTTGGCTGATATGGACTTGGTTGGATGGTGGCGTTAGGCGTCTCGGTTGAAAGCTTTGAACGACTTGCTCACTTTTTTTCTTATCCGGATTTCATTTTGGATACTTGTGGATAACGGGGAGGGTTTGTGGCCACGAGCTCATGCCAATGCAGTGTGGGGCCATGCCACCGGCCACCATTGATCATCGGTGCCGTTCATAAGTTTGAGTGTTATTATAAGAGCCGTTTCTTTGCTTTGAGAATGTATTAAGAACATGTCTTCCTATTGAGTTCTAACAGTTGCTTTAGTAGCACGTTATGTCATGGTATAAACGCATAGGTTGATATATACTCACCCTTATAGATATCTACGTTGTGCTAGCAGATCTTGAGTTGTGCCGAGCTGAATCATAATTAGAGTGGACATAGAGGCTGTTTGGATTTCAGCTACCGATTACCACACCGCCGTCACAGTTGTGGCGCCTAAAATTGGCACCACACATATGCGACAAGCGATATGCTAACTAAATTGTTGTGGCGGCCAAAAGCTTCACGTGAACCAAGCTAGTATGATTTCAGCATGCCAAACCTTTGGTGTGGCGAAGCAAGATGAGAAACAAGCAGGCCCATATTCTATCACAATTCACGAGTAACGAACTGACTGAGAGTATGAGACCTTCAGTTCTAGATAGCAAGTTTTCTTATTATTTTCTCTTTTTTGCGGTAGCAACATGTTGATACGTCAAATAAATTACGAGATTACAATGCTTATGCAGAGAGGATGTTCTGGTTGTTTTGTTACCTATTTTCTATTTGATTTCTCATGTTTAAATGTACTTCGAGAAATAGCTTACGTCTCAATATGTCTGGCAATGTACATGTCACAACAAGATTCAAAATTGCTGTCCAGTGTTTTCACTAAGCGGTCGACAGGAGGGCTGATCCATATTAGGCTTGTAATTTTTTTGATGGGATAGAAGGAAATGCTAGGATATAATATATACTTCTAAGTATCCTTCACATGAAAACGTAGAGGAAATCACAAAAAAAAAAAACGTAGAGGAGAATTGATGCATTCGAAGGACCTGAGATATATTATTGTACGTGCCGTTATGAAGCCTCATCTTTTGATCAGCCATCGAGCACAATAAGGAACAATCAAGGCGGCACTGCACACATATCATACGAAGCTTCATTGAAACTCAGGTGTATGCTAACCATTGAGTATTTGAGTCATTAAGAACCCAATTATGCATGTAGAGGGGGGAAATCACAAAATAAAAATGAGTGATATGAAATGAAGCTAAAATGATTATACTGTTTGAGAAGTGAATCAAGCTTACCACTCATATTTATACAGCATTCACATTATTCAGATCACATGTCATGTTCTCGTGGTCTTATGTTGGCACGCAAATGCACTCTATCAGTCTATCTCATGAATCCAAGACCCCTCCCTCCGTTTGTTTTCCAACGAAAGCGATAAATGTAAATCCGTATCGCTGAGCAAGAGACGTAAGCATGGGACTCCGCTTTCCCAGGCAACCGTCAACCCCATCCTCTCCCGGATCGTCTCCGCCTTGCAAGTTTGCAACTCCCCGACCTCGTCTTTCTTCGTTCGAACGATGTGCTCCTGCGCCTGCGCGCGCCTCGGCTTTCCCCACCTGCTCTCCAGGCCCGCCCCGAACCTAAACCCTAGGCCCATTTCCCCGCGAGGCTCATTCCCGGCCCGCCGCGCCCTCGTCGCCCGCGCGGCCGCCCCGGACGACGCGCCCGCGCCGCCGTCCAGCTTCGACTTCCTCGCGCTGAAGCGGGAGCTCGAGCAGCAGGAGGAGGCGGTTGTGCCTGTGGAGGCGGAGGAAGGGGCAGGGGCTGCCGTGGAGGGCGATGGCGAACGGGAGGTGGAGAGGGGTGCAGGTGGTACGGGGATGCAGCAGCGTAGGCGTCGGAGGCAGATGGCGAGGCGGTCGGCGCTGCTCGCGAAGCAGGTGGTCAGCGTGCGCTCGGCGCGGAGCCTCGGGTTCGTGTCGCAGCTCTGGGTCGACTCCGCGTCGGTATGTACTTGCCGCTGCTCAGTGCAATGCCTGCCCTTGTTTTGCTTTCGCTGTGTCTCTTGAGTAGTTCATGGGTGATGACGGTTACTATTTTGTACATTTTACAACGTCGTGTTCGTATGTTTACATTAGTCGGTTCAACATCTTAATTAGTGTTAGTGTCTGCGATAATCGCAGCCTGATGTGGTAATGTGCATAACCAAAACAACTTTGTGATTGTTGGACTGGCCCCAACTCAGTACTGTTGTGTGATAATCTGTCAGTGACCTCAGTGTTCTTATTAAAAGATTTGTTCTGTTTTAGTCCACATTTGCTGGCTGGATAACGTGACTTTTTTTTTTCTTTCTGTTTCGCTCAATAGTATGATTCTCTTTATATATCACTACTTCACTAGCCTATCAACCCATGCACCTGTGCGGGCTAGCATATTATAGGACATATATCAATTTACGTTTGAGAAACATTAGCATTGTGTTTTTTTGGCACTTGCAACAGTAGTACTATTTTATGTTACAATTTACAGCTTGCAAAATAAATGTTTTATAGTTGAATTTTTTCACAGGCCACCAGAGGCACCGTTGCTTCGCACTATTTGAAAACGCTCTTGTATTTTCAAGAGAATTATGGGTAGACCAAACTCACAGGGAGAAGTTTCATAAGGATATATTAGAATGGTTAGAGTATCAAAAAAGCTATCTTTGAATAGGTCATGAAAGTTATCAATCCACACTACAGAATCATGACATAGTCTATAGAGTGCCCATGTTATCTCTATTCCTAAAAATTTTCCCTAGCTTTTTTGAACATTTCACTTTTTGTTAATTATTATTGTCTTTAGCTTCCCTTAGTTTACTCCAACAGCAACTATTTGTTTTATATTTGGGTTCATATCTAGTTTACTCCAATTTACTTGAATATATTTTGTTGTGGTGGTTGTTCCAACAACAATTCTATAGGAATTACTATCCTAATGTGTTATATTTGACAATATTAAATCTGAGAGCCTTAATAGAGATATTAGATATGTGATATAAAAACATAAGTATAGCATCAGAAAAACTATGTCCCAATAATATATAAAATGTTAGTTTCATCCTTTACTTCTCTGAAAATTTAGTTTCTCAAAATAAACACATCCGCTATATTTGTTTTATTAATTTGCAAACTTATAGCTATTTTAGCTGATGTAGGAATATATATCTGGCGCCCAAATCTTCATAGAGTGTTGATAAGCCTGAAGTGTTTTATAGTAACACCATGCATTGAAATATATTAGAACTACGATTAAAAGCTGCCTTTTAGTTCTGACAACAAAAAGGCTGAGAAGAAAGTTAACAAAGAATTTCTTAACTACATTATTTCCTAGATCAGCACAACAGAGTTCGGTATACATGACCTAATGCAATACTTACCTTGTGACGACCATCATCATGCCTTAGTTGTAGGTGACGCTTTAGCCCAAGGGCCAAGGTATTTATCGTCTGCTAGATGCTGACAAAAGGTGTTGCATTGAATAAAATATATGGTCCATGAAGATTAGATCGATGAATCAGAAATTTTACAGTGAGAGCATGCCCCATCAAACAAAGCTAAAATGATGGCCATCTGCCAACAGAAAACATATACTGCATGCCGCTTTGAAGGGATAATACCTTTCATGAGGATGGACGCCAAGGCATGCCACTGGTGTCGCAGAATCGGAGTCTTTGTTTTCGAGCAAAATGAAATAAATTAATATTGCCGACAACTCAAATTGATGATCAAGCTAGTTACAAACAGACCACCTTAATTTAAATCCTCCCTATCAGTTCAATACAGCATGCACGGCCAAGCGAAGCATACCTTGGATACGTATGGATCAAGAGGTTAGCGCGACCTGCGGGTCAAAGCTGCAAAAAACAAAATATTGTTCCTGCTTCTGCGAACCACAGTGAAGTTAACAAATATTATATAGATGACAATAGTTTGATGTGCAAGGGATAAACTGTTGGTTTGTTCGCTTTGGATCCAATCCCATCTAATCTTTTTCTTACAAATCCATGCTGGATCGGAAAAGGAAATTAAAGTCTTATAACCACGATCTCACTAACAAAAAATGTAGTGCAGATCGAGTACCTTACTGCAGAGATTATGCCATCACTAAGGTAGTTAGCCAAGCCTCGTGCCTGATTACCTATGGAGTGATACATGGTGGTAGGCAATCAAGAGAATGTAGACCCAATTCTTGTCGGTTGTCCTGTATCTCACATCTCAATCGATCTTATATGGAGCAGTGTGAGGGTGGGAAACGGTGCAGGTGCTGGCCATACCTTGCGTCTATTCTGTCCCTGCTGTGCAGCCTCGCTGAAAGAGCCTTCTTCCCCTGCGCTCGATCTTCCGGGCAGGAACTGACGATGACGATTCCTGGCGCCGTCGGAAGTGGCGGATGGGCGGTTCGAGATCAACCACAGTTTCGATGTTGTTTTTCATTGTGGGTAGATTGAATCGGCGGCGGCCACGGCTGCAGGTTAGTGAAGGCCGGGCGTGCTCACAGGTCGCGGATGTTCGCCTCTCCTACCGACGTGTTGTCTGGTCGCTCTAGTCGCATCTGCAACTTCAAGGTGTTGGTTAGCGAATTCTCGAGGAACGACAAAGAGGAGATTGTGGAGGCGAAGGGAAAGATACAGGTAAAGATTGAAGCAGGATAAACGCTGGGTTCCTAGGCGGTGGTAAGGCTATGAGGAATACGTGGGCATCAATTCTCATTATTGATGGACGGTTACAATTTGCGGAAAATTCAAATCAACGGGTAGATGTTTTGCTTTTTTCTCAGAATTTCTAAGATTTTCCACCGATTAACGTGAGGGCTCCTAAAGGAGCCTCCAATTAGTAAATACGGAGTATAAGATAAGATGGAGTTAGGCAACTAGCAGTGAATCATTGTGCCATTGCCTATGACAGTGCAAGTCTAGGCAACTAGCAGTTAATCATTGTTCCATAGTCAAGGGCCAGTTAATATGGTCAGCGAGAATAATGTCATAAACAACTTACTATATCTTAACATAACACAAATTGACCAGATATCTTAATATAAGTTCTAACGCGACGTTCTACGCAAGGGAAGGGTTTCTCTTCTGAATAGGCCTGAACGATGAGTTAAGGTGACTGTTTTTGCTATATTGTGACTTTGGAGCATGTAAGAAACGAGTGGTACCAGTTTGGAGGCAAGAGAGAGGTTTGGGTTCAGGTGTTGGCTCAGTGTCTTATACTCCCTCCATCTCACAAAGACTTTCTAGGATCGGTCAAAGTCAAACTAGTTTAAGTTTGACTAAATTTATACAAAAAAGTATCAACATTTTTTAATACCAAATAGTATCACTAGATAAGTTATGAATTATATTTTCATAGTGCGTTTATTTGGTGTCATCAATGTTAATACTGTTCTCTATAAAGTTAACTTAATTTGACTTGGACCAACTCTAGTCTTCTTGGGATAGAGGGAGTACTAGTTAAAATTCCCTAGTTATTCAAAATGCCTTTTTTTTTTTCATTCACAAGTTATTCATGTTTCTCATTCGCAATTTCCCCAGACCCATGACCAGCTAGTCCAAATTCCATATTCTACGCAGGAAAATGTGGTTATGTGAAACAAAGCAAACATGATGCTAAAAGGCGATTCCTACACTACATGATCCTTGGGTGAACACATCTCAGTCAGTGGCAAAGCTCACTAATCAGAGCTTTCTAACATTTCTTGTTATGTTGTTCATCACTTTTTGGAGTGGAGTTCCAATACCCAACATCTTAGCGTTTACACCGATATTTAAGAAAATAGCCCAAAAGCTCAGTTAGTACTAAATATCCTGCTGATAGTCACTTTGTCGAAATATACCACCATTTCAACATCTCGCTCCGTTCCATTTTTTTTCAGTGGGTTGTTGCATTGGTTGAAGTGAGGCCAAGCTTGCTATCTGGAGAAGCTGAGAAATTCCTTTTTGAGGACATATATCAGGTTGGTATTTCATGGAATTCCTGGTTATTTTCCCAATATACCTTTATTCTTGTTATCCATAAACATATTCCACTATACCTTTATTCTTGTTGTCCACATGAACATAAGGAAGAATATATTCCTAAGACGTCCAGGTATCCCAATGTAAATGATTTTCAATGTAAGGGTACCTTTTGTAGGTTGGAGATGTGGTACTTGTTGAGGATGAGTCTGTGATTGAGAACGAACTTAAACTGGTTGGACTGCACAGTTTGGTAAGTTAGCTTTGGAAAAACAGATGGTATTTGAAAACGACATATTATCAAACTATATTCATTCAGCTAATAGATCAGCATTAAAATGGTACTATTAGCTCAAACTCTGTGGAATACTTTTCTGTCATGTATAAACTTCTCTCAAAAGGGCCATTTCCTTTGTCTTAGTTAGAACGAAACTATTCACATCGTTTTGTTATCTAACATGATTATAACCTTGATTGTTAGATCGGTTATAACGTTGTAACATCCAGACGGCGCAATGTTGGCAAGGTGAGTTCATATGGTCTTTAAGAGAGGTAATCTGTGTAAATTTCATTTCCAATCTGCATCTAAAGAATATTTATTGAATTCGGATCTTTTAAAGTTTCCTGTTCCATATCTTAGGTACGCGGTTTCACATTTGACATCAACTCAGGTGCTATGGAGTCTCTTGAACTCGATTCATTTGGGCTTTCCATTGTCCCTTCTAGCTTGGTAATTCAATTCTAAACCTGCTAAATATTCTTCTTCTGCCTCAGCACCCCACTAACTTCTGTTTCCAGGTGAGCACGTACTGTCTGTTTATAGAAGATGTGCTAGACATAGTCTCTGATACAATCGTGGTGCATGAAGATGCGGTCTCCCGGGTTCAGCGGTTAACACAGGTCTGAATCACTGCCTACTTCTGAATTCTGATACAAGTCTGAATCAATTACTTAACTTGAAATGCTAATAGGCTGGCCTTGAAACGTAATGAAAAAGTCTTCTCGAGTGAAAGTGTTTGTTAATTGGATGTTAGGGCATTTGGGGCACTCAAAACATCCCGGGACCTGGTGGTGAGATCGATGAATACGGTAGATTCAGGAGGAGAAGAGCAAATAGTCAGGGAAAGTCCGGTGATCGAAAACTCCGTAGGAAAACGAGGGACCCGGAGGATGAATGGGAGCTGCCAATGGATTATTGACACATGAGACTAATTGCAGACTTCCAGTCTTGCAGAACGAGAAACCTAATATTCTAGTTAGTGCCACTTATCTGCTGCAGTTGTCTATTAGAATACGCTGTAGTTGTTGTACATAATATTGGAGATCAGAAATGGTGACCATTTGGACCTGGTCATCTATTGGTCTCTTTGTCCAGTGGGTTAGTGGAAAGCGAAACCATTTTGTCATGTATAATGATGAAGAGGCTTTTGACTTCGCTGACACTGAATGTACTACTACCTCCGTCCCAAAATGTAAGCATTTTTTGATTTTTGAAGATCACGTTTGACCATTCGCCTTATTAAAAAAATTATGAAAATATTATTTATTTTGCTACAGTTAGTTTTATCATTAGACATACTTTAAGCATGACTTATTTGTTTTATGTTTTTATAAAAAAATTTGAATAAGACAAACGGTCAAATGTGATGTTGAAAAGTCAACAAATGCTTACATTTTGGAACGGTTCATTCATTCATTCAGTAATGTAGGAGTACTACTAGTATCTTGTCTCGTTTTCTGTTGCTGTGTGTTCTTTTGCTGCTAGTGGAGGCCCATGTCGAGCTGCACTTTGCGCGTGACTGCCGACCTTACGGTTTAACTGGCCCCTACAGTTTTGGCAGCAGTACAACGACCAACAGATTGGCAATCACTATCCTTGTGTGAAAGCATTCCTGGGTTTGAAGTTTTGAGCTGGGGATGGGGGACCTGATGATCGCAGTGACAGCGTCGCATCATTCATTCGCACCAGATTCCGCCGGCCGATTTATTGCGCCGGCCGGCGTTCGCGGAAGTCAATTCTGACGGCGTTCAGCAACGATCGCCATCGTTGCATAGCACTGCTGCGTTGGCTGTTTGCTGGTGCGGATGATCGTGCAAGTGCTTAACGGAGAGAGCCGTCGCCGTGGAACCAACCATGGGTGAGCGGACGGTGTGGCCAGCTAGGAGAGTACAAGAGTTGCTTAACTTCATGATGTTGTGCTTGGCTCTTGCGTCGTCTCATTGTCACCTCTCCTAGTCCTACCCCATGCCAGTACAGTGTTTCTTTCTTGGGATCACTTCTCTTTCACGTGAGCAAGTGACTTCAATGTCGATCTGTGATACTAGCAGCACAGCGGCTGGACTTGCCATCACTGATTAAAGGGAGCAGAGGCAGCTGTCGCCGATAAATTCCCCATGGATAAGGCAGGGATGGCGCCGGGCTAGTTGCCGGCGCTTGGACACCAGCCTGCACCGACGGCGCACATGGGGTGTGCCCGTGCGAGTGCGAGGGCGCGAGGTCTCCCTCTCTGCACTACAGGTCTACAGATTTCGGCACCCCTGTTTTCTTCGTTTGGTTTGTTTTGGAGAGTCTCCTCCTGCCACCCGTTGAAGTTTCCTTGGGACATTCCCGTCACAGGCCGGGGAGACAAACTACTAGTGGAGTGCCCATTTTGACTTTCGCGAGACCTACCCGAACTGCTGCCGTGGTACCAACGACCAAGATACTCGTACGACGAAGAGCGTCGGAATGGCCGAGCTTCTTCGGCAGCGCCACACGACCGGCCGGTCATGTCAGTCGAAATTGCACCCCAAGTCCTCGCCTCCTCGGAACGAACCAAACCAGTCACCCACTCATTCGCCCTGATTCACCGCGTCATCATCGTCTTCATCGCTCGGCCACAGCGCCACGCGTGGGCAGGGTGCCGTCCCCACACGGCGTCGGCGGCAGCATCTAGAGGCCACAAGTCCAGTCAGCGCGGCCAGGATGATGTGGCGATAGCAAGGGAAGAAGGAGAGCTCGGACCCGCGCCGGGAGACCCGGTCCCGCCCCCGCCTACCATGGGCCATAGTCAACACACCCCCAGCCGGTCAACCTATTCTTTCCTGTTATTTTACCAGGCACATGTTTGACCACGCGCCATTACGCTACCAGACCACACTAGTTTACCCGGCGGTCCCATTCGCGGCTTCGCCGTCTTGCGCACCCAAGCTCTGTTTCTTTTCCGCTGGCTCCGTTCACACCCGTGTGATAGAGCACTAAAAGCTTTTCCACCCGGCCAGCCACAGTCAACTGCTCACCTCGCCGCGGGAAGGGAAGACTCGTCGCGTTCTTTTTCTCTAGTGTTTCGGTCGCCTTGCGCGGTGAGTGCGGCATAACTTCCAAGAACCGGGGCTTGCGAGGAGAGAGAGGAGGAAGGAACAGGAGGAAGGAGACGAGTAGGCGACAGGGGAAGAGGAAACAGCAAGGAATAGGAGAGCATCCAGGAGGTAAAGGTGAGCCTCTCTCTCTCTCTCTCTGGATTGGGTTGTAGTCTTCTTGGGTGAGGATTTTTCTTGTGATTAGCTTGCTTTAGTCGGTAACCTCCTCTTACCGCGAGCTCAATGTTTTCTGGAAGTCGAAGTAAGAGATTGGGTTGTTCGCAATGCATAGTAGTTGATTCCTGTGCGGTGTTTTCGCGTCCTGCCTGCATGAAACTGCCCAGGTTTCTTCCTCTTTTCCTCCTAGCTTGGGGCGCAGGCGTCCTGCTTGGAGCGTTCTGTGTGTTTTAGTTCCAGTTATTTCCAAGAACACGTTAGGTATGGGGAATAATATTGCGTCTCTGTTCAATTAGATTGTTAGTTTATTACCTTGTGAATCGGCCAAATGGGTTAGGACAACTACTAGCTTTTGAGGCCTATAAGAATCGGCAGTTCGGCTTGTAGTGTTCCTAATACTGCGAAAAATGTCCCACTTGATTAGTTATTTTCATTTTTTGCTGGCAGCTATTCTTATTTGCATGCGCTGAGTTGTGGTTTCAGTACACCACAGTGCATAATTGCTTATGATTTCAATTTTGCAAATGCAAAAGCAGTAGTTAGTGTTGATATGGTTATCATGCCCTTGAATTAATTAATTATTATTATTTTGGCTGGCAGCTAATCTTATTTGCATATACTGTTTTTTTTGCTGGTATTATTCATATACTGTTACAAGTTGATCATTGAACTTTTGATTGATCTGTATTCTCATTGCTCCCCTTGTGTCCAAGGCTGCTTGTCTCCTCTATTGGTGAGATTCTGATCCTCATCTCCTTGAAAATCTGCACTTGCAGGTGACTGAAATCCTTCACAAGCTTAGCACCCTGGTGAGGACTACAGCCAGATAATTTTAAGCTGTGGGTGATGTCCTGGGCCTTTCTTTCTTGATGGCAAACACAGAAGGTTATCGCCTTGTGAGGTGCCCAAAGTGCTTAAATGTTCTCCCAGAACCAGCCAATGTTACAGTCTACCAGTGTGGCGGATGTGGCACCACTCTTCGAGGTAAATTCAGACAATTGACAGTACCAACAAGCATAGCCAATGCTTATCATCCGTTTGCTCATGACAATTCACAGAACTCCTACTGAATCGTCTCTTCATGCCTCTTGTGTAGCTAAAATCCGTGCTAGTAGTGGGCGACATGTGGCCACAAAACAAGTTCGGCAAGACTCTGACAATTATTCGATTGCTACCTCTGTGAGCAATGGAGTGCCTCCTCCGAACAAAGACCAAGCCTCCACTGGTGCTGCCATGGACGGTTCCGGCGTTGGCGATGCTCCAAGCACAGAGCATGACAGCAATGACACAAGCAGCAATGAAAATAATGACATGCAGCCGCCCAAGAAGAGTGCTGTGGAGGTTGAAAATATTGAGAATAAGGATCATCAGAATTCTGAAGGCCAGAATGCCAATTCAACTCAGGAAGGTCCTGCTGACCTGGCACAGTCCACTGCAAATGGCAGTCAATTAGACTCTGGCAATGTGGAAAGCCACTCTGTTGAAGAGTGTGCAGAGAATTCAGAGGTTTGCAAAGGTAGAGAAAATGATGATTCCGAGTGTCGCTTGAATGCCTCAGAGAACAACATACTCTCTACTGAAAAGAGCAAAGTGGCCGTCAATATCCAAGATTCTGAACAGAAGGGAGCAGACGAAACTGAGCACACAGTAAACAAGAAGAGTTATCTTGTAAGGGTGCAATCCAGATCTTGTGATCTCCGAGCATCCATTAACTCCCTTGATTTTCATTCTGCACGGAATTCCCTTCAGTCACAGAGCTTCAGGGCCAGTGGGCCCCTTCAATCAAAGATCATGAACAGTGTGGACGAACTGAAAGGCGACCTGTCTGAATTGTTCAGTAAACCTTCAGATTGCAAGCCAAGGGCACATCCTCCGCGTCCCAAACAAGATAGCTACATGCCTCGCCCAGACATCACGTCCAGCGCACCTCTTGCAGCATACCATCCTGCTACCAGGCATTCTGGGCATGCGACTCGTCTAAGCAGGTCTGGCCAGGTTGCTCCTCGCGGACCACCCTTGCCGCGATATCGGAGGCGACTGGAACACAGGGCTTATTCAGGATATCCCATTGAGCAAATGGAGATGAGGCCCTGCCGTCACGACTGCTGCCACAGCTGCCGACCACCATGTTACAGATCCTGCAAACAAGAAACTGCAATGCACATGCCACCGGTCAAGGAGATAAAACGGCGGCCTCCCCCAAAACACCACTGCCGGCCAGTCCTCCGTGGAGCTCCGTTCGTCATCTGCTCCACCTGTCTCAAGCTAGTCCAGCTGCCAACTGACTTCGGCGTTCCGAGCAAAGGAACACGAAGGCTACAGTGTGGCTCCTGCTCTGAGGTCCTCTCCTACTCCTACAGGGACCCCAACAGGAAGAAGCTGCAGTCACCATTTGGAGGCGACGAGTACAGCACAGATGACTATGAAATTCAACAGGCTGCTGATGACCTTAAAGCCGGGTGCAATCAAGCCGACCCAGTGTCATACTCTGAAGAATACGGTCTCTCGTTCGGCGTCAGCTACTCCACCAGTACCGAGGACGGGCAGCCTCTGTATGTCTCGAGGAACTCTTCGTTCAACACCATCGATGGAAGGATGGCCAACGATGGCAAGCTTCATCGGTTGATGGGGTACTCTTCGGCGAGCGAGCTGCTTCGGCATTCTCCTGACCTGTCCGAAAGCTTCGACGGACGAACACCTGACGTGAGAGCGCTCGACAGGAAGGGCAAAGGCGTGTGCAAGGATTCAGGTGAGCATGACGACGGTGCAGTGAAGAGATCGAAGGTTAAGAGCGGTGGCTTGGCGCTGCAAGGGATCCTGAAAAAGGGGATCCGGCTTGAATCTCTGAAGCTCAGGTCGTAGCGAACACGGATCGACTTTTTTTGGCAGGACGGTGGCGAGATTAGGAAAGGATAGCAGTAGGACACTTGACAAGTTTTAGAAACAGAAGCTAATGTTGGCGTTCTGATGGGTGTTCTAGTAGCTAGCATTTCTGATCGGTGTTAAAGTTCAATTTTGTGTGTTGCATTTCGTGTGCGAAGGGGCAATTTTGTGTGCGTTTGTGTGTGTGTGTAAGTTTTGCGAACACTGTACCGTGTTGTGAATGTGTATATTAACGATCACTATTGATCTGTTCTGTGATGATCAGTTTCAGTTGTCCTGCTCAATTCTCTGAATCTGCAGTTTCAATTGTTTTTGTTTCCGAACAACTGAACATGGCATGAGTCCTCATTCCTCCTGCTACATTGGGTATGCTACTGGAATGTTTGCAGACGAACGAACTATTTTTAAGTACTGTACGCAAAGAAAGTGCTAGGTACAAGTTCATGTAGTGCTATATCATGCAGTCTGCAGATACGGTACCACATAGGCACGGTCTGTATCAATTCCGTTCACGAATAGACCGTACGTACAGCACGTCGAGCTTTTGTCAGGTCGGACAGACGCTTCACTCAAGCTTACTGCTCGTGGGTCGCCGTCTCAGCCGCCGTGTTACCAGAACCCCCGTCGCCGCCTTGCACGTCACCACGAGCGTCGCCGTCGTGTCGCTGCTTGAGCTCCCGGAACACCCGCGAGCTCTCCTCGAAGATGTGCGCGCGGCGGTCGTAGTCCGTGGGCCTCCGCCCCTCGTCCTCCCCCGCGATGGCCGCCTCCTCCAGCGACTCCAGCTGCTCCGCCACCAGCTCGGGCTCGGCTCCTCCTTGCAGGTCGGCGACCACGCTCTGCGCCCGCGCCTCCAGGGGCACGGGCTCCGTCGACGCCCCGCTGCCCCCGGCTCCGACGCTGCAGGGCGCACGACGCCCGCACAGCCGCAACGCCGGAGCCACACGCCCGGCGGCCGTCACCCGGGCTTGGCGCGTCGCCGCATGAGCGTCCACGCGCCCGGCGGCCATCACCGGGGCGAGCGGCCTGCACACGGGCTGCATGTCTCGTGTTGCTGGGAACGAGAACCGCCGCTCGCCTAGCTACCGTGGATCGACGTATATGCGTCTGGGAATTCGGGAGAGCGGCGTTTGGGAGATTCCTGGTTGATCGCGATCGTGTCTCGCTAGAATGAATCAGCTGCCGCTTTATCCGCGAGGGGGACGGGAGGCGGGAGCGAAGATTCGGGGCGCCTCTCGCGCGTGTCCGTCGCGACCGCGCGACGCGTGGGGCGGCCACGCGTTGAGGGCCGGGGAGAGGTGGCAGTGTGACGGGGCCGGGACGTGGCGCGTTCGGTGGACCGTTCTGCCGCGAGGCCTTGGGTTGGGCCGCCGGCTCCGTGCGGTCGGTGCGCGGGGGTCCGTTGGTGGCGTCGGCAGAATTCGAGTGTGGCGCGCAGCCCGTAAGCACAGCACGGCCGACCTTTCCCGTGGGCCGTGCGTTGATACACCACCGGCACCTGTTTCCGTCGTGTCGGCAGCGGCACGCCGACACCGTCTGCACTTGTTTCCGTAGCCGCGCTGCAATCTGTTTCCCGGACGCAACCCAACTGACTGGCTTGATGCGGCACGCTTCTCGAAAAGTACGAAGGATCAACTGCTAGGCAGTACGTGCACAGTGGTTCAAAATTGATGTTTTGAGAGATTAATAAGAGGCTCAAAAACAAGCCCCGCGACGCGAGACCATTATGCTTTGTCTTCAAGGGAAGAGACACAGGCGATCCAGTTGACGGATTTATATGGGAGCGGCGGCTGGAAGAATCATTCTGGAGCATTCCGTGCCGGGGCGTATGGAGTATTCGCATGTGCCGATAAGCGATGCGGCCGGGAAAAGAAAGGGAACTGCTGGTCCCTCCCAACCAGGCGACGACGACGCGAGAAAGGTTTATGGATCCACGTCGGCCAACGTGCGCGCACGCACGGGTTCCCCGGGATCTTCTGTTTCTGCCAAGGTTCTCCTTTGCCCGCGCGGAAATTCCACCGATCACGCTCTGCACGAAACGCAGCAAGTTCACATGAAACTCCGGACACCATGCGGTGCAGCTGCGTCGAGTCTGTTAAAATCGCTGTAAATTTATCCTCGATGGTACTGGCCTACGTGTAAAACTCAGGGCACCATTACTAGTCTAGTATAGTGGCCTCTTTAGCGGTAGTGCGTGGACGATCTGGATCCATGAAAACTCCGTTTGGGGTCCAGGTTGGAGCCTCGGAGGGCCGCCGGCATTGGCTACCTGCGCTCCACTTGGCGACGCGAGTTTGGTAGGGGAAGAAGACGGTGGTGGCGGGCCCAGGGGTCAACTTAATTGGTAACAGACGAACCAAGAAAAGCGCAAAACCAAAAAACCTCTCTTCACGTCGCCTCCTCCCGTGGAAACACATCAAAAGAGCTCTGTCAATTGCCACTTGGTTACACAAAGAAATAAAGCAAAGAAAACCTTTTGCTTGTGATTGCTGTACTACTAATTGATACTACATGGTTGTTAGCAGGTCTGAAAAAGATAGGGAACAAAAGAATGCGAGCCTACGTTTGGTAGCATTTTTTTTTTTTAATCTTCGATGTTTACATATACTTCATTAACTGGCCTCACTTTGTATTAATGCATACATGTATAATGAAAATTAATGTTGAATAAAAAGTTTTGTTATAAAGGAACCTAGCAAATCAAGTAAGTCATAGCCTCCACATTTCTTAGATGGAAGCTGGGAGGAGCCTAGTGCTCCTCTCAAAATTGTAAGCGACTCTAGTTCCTTACAGAACTACAGTATATAAAATCTAAATGATGCAGTATTATAAAAAATACAAAAATGTTACAAAACTATAGATAATGCTTCAAATATGATGAAAATGATTTTTACGTAAATGGTCCCCGGGGAAAAAAAAAGTAGGAGACAAATATGGGAAAACAACAATTATACATTTGTTGCTATCATGCCTAGAGTGATACGAAGACAAGTAAGTAGATAAGCATCTGTAATACCTTTCCCTCATCACTCGGATTGCCTTTTCTTTCTTCAAAGAGAGCTATTCTGAAATTCCTTTTATGACGCTGCTGCTTTTTTTTTTTGCACTTTTTTCCACTACGTGAATGAAAGAAATAATGCCTTCCAACGATGTTGCGTAACCGACTTTTCCTATACAAAAATACCCACAAAAAAATGTTAAAAAGAGAACATTTTTTTATCATGATATATAGTTAGCGTCATGAGCTGTGGCCATGCAATAATAGTTCATGGCAGCGAAATTCAACTCAATTTTGGACCAAACACAGAGTTAACTTTGAAACACATGCATTGATAGAAAAATAGCATGATAAAATGATCAGCTCCCGTACAACTTGAGCCTTGCGTTGCTTAACCTACACAGCCTAAAAATATCAAGTCAGGATATATATAAACATCACTTATACCAAAGTCGTCCTTTTTGCACAGATGACTCCAGGTTTTCCCTTTTAAGCGGAAACGTTGGAGTTTGTTGGGCAGCTCAAAGAGGTTGAGATTTGAACTGCCAAAACTGAGCCTGTAGTTTCTGTAGTACTTGCCAGAGGCTCATTCGCAAAAAAAAATTTAGGGTCAGTTTGGTTACTCAGCAAGTTTTACTTCTCCTTGCATGCCTAGGTTAGCCTTGCCTTGCCAGCACCAGAGAGCCAAATTAGCTAGCTTGGGTTAGCAAAGAAAAAGCTTGTCAGCATAAGTTACGAGGAAAACTAGCCAGCAATCCAGACACTCATTTTCTTGCCCATCCAAGCAAGCCCTGTCAAAGGATCCAAACTACTTGCCAGAGGCAGTTCACGACAAGCTCATCCAATAATAACCTCAACACAGTCAGCAAAAACAGAAAACAATGCCCCCACGCCATGGGCAAAACCGGAATACCCGAAAAATACAGCGCAGTACACTTCAGCAACGCACAAATCACACGTCGAATGGGGTGAATAATTCGCGCTCCTCCACTCGTCCGTCAGGTCCTGCTCTCCGGCCCGATCTCGCGAACGCGGAAAAACGAAACGAAAAAAGGAAGGGAAAAAAAAAAAGCTGAGCAGGAAAACAAATAGTTCATCTCACACCACACACCTCCACCGCCCGCCGTCTCCTCTCCGCCTCGCGCCGTCGCCGTCGCCGCGGCGAAACCCTAGGCGTAGCGCGCGGCGCAGCTGGGTCCATCCGATCCCAGCTCGGAAGCTCCCCGCCGCCTCCATCGCCGCCGCCGCCGCGAGCTCAGATCCGCGAGAGGCGTGCAGCCGGATCCGCCGCGCCACGAGGGCGCGGCCGCAGCACGCGCAGCTCGGCATTGGCTCGGCTCGATCCGGAGGCTTTCCTGCTGGTGCGTGTCCTGATCCTGTCCTGGCCCCCTGGTTGTTTCTGTTTGGCGCGATCTGGGAAATGTTTTGTGTAGTTTTTTAGGGGCGTTTTAGCGGCTTATCTCTTCCGGGTGCAAGCGGTGCAAGTTTGATACAGCTCGTAGACTTAACTCTCGGATTAGAAATTCGAATTTTTAGTTGTTCGACTGCAATACGCAATCGATTGATAAGATTTTGAGCTGTTTATTTTGCGTGAGTAATGCTGCTTGCATCTTGTGCTAATGAGGTTGCTGATTGAGCTTTTTACTTTAAGTTAATAGCAGCCGATAGAAGCTCGTGGAAATGTTTGATCTAGCTTTGGTTATAGCTTGTTGAATTTTTTGGCAGTCTCTTTAGCTGTTTTCCTTATAGTATTACATGAACTGACGAAGCTAGAGCTGTTCGTATCTATTTTGTTTCTACAGGTTGGAGTAACCTGTAGTTGTTGAGCTGCACATGGTGCTAAGTCGTGCAAAGATGAGTTGTGTTCGGCACTGGACTCATGTATCATGCCACTGATCCCGTCAGTTTGGTGAATCAGGTGCTTATAGTGATAATGCATGGGTTGGGGGGTGGCGGTTATATATGACTACCGGTGAGCCCTTGCTTTTTCCGTCATCTGAAAGTGCAGATTCGCCCTCAAAGCAGCAGGCTCCTGCTCGTTGTTCGGTGGGCTCATTGGGCTGCCTCTGCCGTACAGACTCATTCTCTTCATCACTATACGAGGATTGCGACACGGCTTCTGTCAACCTTGTGGATGAAGGGGAGGCAGCGCCAAGACACCTTCAGGAGGAGTTGGATGTGAGCAGGGCAGCCGAGCGTTTCCAGTCTGCCGATTCACACTTCTTCCATCGTCTATCGGTGGAATGCTCTCAGAAGGAGAGGCAGCGGAAGGTTTCTTGGGGTGGTGTAATGGAGATGCAGCACTCTCCATCTTCTGTTGAGATTGGAGTGGTATCTTCCTCTCAAGAGAAGCCCAATCGCTCTCAAAGAGTCAGGAATAAGAGCACACAGTTTGAAGATCCGTTTTCATCGGAGCATGATCCAAGGCTAATATACATTAATGATCCTGACATTACCAATGATCGATATGAATTTACAGGCAATGAGATCAGGACAAGCAAGTATACTTTGATTACTTTCCTGCCTAAGAACCTCTTCATACAGTTTCACCGGTTGGCTTATGTATACTTCCTAGTTATTGCTGCTCTTAACCAGCTCCCTCCTCTAGCTGTGTTTGGACGAACTGCTTCTCTTTTCCCACTACTATTTGTGTTGTTTGTGACTGCTATTAAAGATGGTTATGAAGACTGGCGGCGCCACAGATCTGACAGGAATGAAAATAACAGAGAGGCACTTGTCTTCCAGTACGGTGATTTTCGGTCGAAGAAATGGAAAAGTATTTGTGCAGGCGAGGTTGTTAAAATTCATTCCAATGAAACAATGCCATGTGATATGGTCCTTCTTGGTACAAGTGATCCAAATGGTATAGCTTATATCCAGACAATGAATTTAGATGGTGAGTCGAACCTAAAAACAAGGTATGCTCGCCAAGAAACTACTTCCATGGTATATGAAGGCTCATATTCAGGCCTGATCAAATGTGAGCAGCCTAACAGAAATATCTATGAGTTTACAGCTACCATGGAGTTGAACAGTCAGAGGATCCCACTTGGACAATCGAACATTGTCTTGCGTGGTTGTCAGCTCAAAAACACAGAATGGATTATCGGTGTAGTTGTCTATGCTGGTCAGGAGACAAAAGCTATGTTGAACAGTACAATATCTCCTTCAAAGAGCAGCAACCTAGAGAGTTACATGAACAGGGAAACCCTTTGGTTATCAGCTTTTCTCTTGATCACATGTTCAGTTGTGGCTACTGGGATGGGGGTATGGCTATTCAAAAACTCCAAAAACTTGGATGCCCTACCATATTACAGGAGAAAATACTTCACCTTTGGTCGGGAAAACAGAAAAGACTTCAAGTTCTATGGCATTGCTTTGGAGATATTTTTCTCCTTCCTGAGTTCTGTTATAATCTTTCAGATAATGATACCGATATCTCTATACATCACCATGGAGCTAGTCAGGGTCGGGCAGTCATACTTCATGATTGGAGATACAAGGATGTATGACAGCAGTTCAGGCTCAAGATTTCAGTGCCGGTCCTTGAATATCAACGAAGACCTAGGCCAAATAAGGTACATATTCTCTGACAAAACAGGTACCTTGACGCAAAACAAGATGGTATTCCAGCAGGCTAGCATCTATGGGAAGAACTATGGCAGCTCCTTGCAAGTCACTAGCGACTCATCTAATGAAATAATCACTACAGGCAAGGTCACTGACCTCTTATTCTAGCTTTGCTACTGCTCTTATTTTGCGACATTGCAAGAACATTGAGGGACCTTTTAGAATTTGAATTATCTGAAAAGCACCTATAGTTTGGCCCCATAGCGGAGCGATTAATCTTCTGTCTTAGCTTAAATCCGAATTGTAAAGTTGCCTTTCAACCTCAAATATAGGAATGCTGAAGAACGTTGGAAAAAAATGAATGCATAATTATCCCTTTGTTAGACTTTCTGTATTATGCATCTAGTAGCCTAAATATTTTAAAAAGTACCCATTCACCACAGTAACTTGTTCATTTTATCTTGATCCTTCAAAGACCAGAAAGCTGTTTATTAATGTTTTTTTAATGCTGGCTGACACGTATGAGATATTTTTTTTCTTCTAATAGTCAGATTTCTTATTCTTGTGATCACGTAATGCTTCTGAACATGGAAATGCAGAGGCCCAGTTTTGGCCTCTGTTCATTTGTTCTGTAGGGACCAGTTAGCACGTAATCCTGTAACTATCCATTTTTAATCCTGTCTCCTTTTGCAGAGTCATTGAGACAAAATGGAAGAAAGCCCAAGTCTGTAATCAATGTTGATTCGGCACTCCTGGCACTTCTGAATCAACCGTTGGTTGGGGAGGAAAGACTTGCTGCCCATGATTTTTTCCTCACTCTAGCTGCATGCAATACAGTAATTCCAGTCAGCACGGAGAGCCTCGATTCGATAAACGAAGTAAATGAGATAGGTGCAATTGATTACCAGGGAGAATCACCTGATGAGCAGGCCTTAGTAACTGCAGCTTCTGCCTACGGTTATACTCTTGTGGAAAGGACAACCGGCCACATTGTTATAGATGTTCAGGGGGAGAGGATAAGGTAAGTCCCACAGTGTCCTGACTTCTTTATTAAAGCATTGTAGCGACCACCAATACCAGTTCCAGTTAACTGTCAAGTAATAATTTTGTACCTTCTAAAAATCTGCACTCTGTATTTACTCTGTAATAATCTCGTTATCATCCTCAGGTTGGATGTTCTTGGTCTCCACGAATTTGACAGTGTAAGAAAAAGAATGTCAGTTGTTGTAAGGTTTCCAGACAACACCGTGAAGGTTCTTGTTAAAGGTGCTGATACCTCAATGCTAAGCATTTTGAAGCGAGGAATCGGTGACGGGCTTTATGATTCATTGCATGATAAAATTGGAGAAGCCACAAAAAATCATTTGTCAGGTTATTCAAACGAGGGTCTACGGACATTAGTGATTGGTTCAAAGAACCTGACAGATGCTGAATTCACTGAATGGCAAGAAAGGTATGAAGAAGCTAGCACCTCGATGCATGAGAGATCTGCAAAGCTCCGTCAGGCGGCAGGTCTGGTAGAGTGTAATCTGACTCTTCTTGGTGCAACTGGAATTGAAGATAAGTTGCAGGATGGTGTTCCTGAGGCAATTGAGTCTCTCCGACAGGCTGGAATCAAAGTTTGGGTTCTCACAGGGGACAAGCAGGAAACTGCTATATCGATTGGTTTGTCATGTCGATTATTGACTCAAAATATGCATTCGATCATCATAAATGGTTCTTCGGAGTTCGAATGCAGGCGTCTTCTAGCTGATGCTAAAGCCAAATTTGGAATAAAATCAGCTGATGGTCGAAGGGACTCAAGTGGTATGGAAGATTTGTACAACGGTGATGTTCCTAAACCGAGATCCTCTAATGGTCACATACCTGAAAGCGCCATACAAAATCTCCAATTAACTGGAGTTGTTGCTGGTGACAAGTCAGAGCATAGCGAGAAAGCGACAAATTTTGATGATGCCGAGCTGGCACTGATAATTGATGGGAGCTCCCTTGTTTATATTCTAGAGAAAGACCTTGAATCTGAGGTTTGATTTTATCTCTCGTCTTTTTTTTTTCTAATACTAATAGCGATTGTGTGTCTTTTGATATATCAGTTGATTAAATACATAATCACTTCCCACATTTCAGTGACCCTGGTTACTAGCTCATATAATCTGTATAATGCATATACAACAGCTTAAGATATACACATCTAGGTCAATTGTGATATCTGTGGCCTCACTCCAAATTTTTATTTATTTTTGTTTTTCAGTTGTATGACCTGGCAATTTCATGTAAAGTTGTCATTTGCTGCCGTGTTGCTCCTCTGCAAAAGGCTGGAATTGTTGATTTGATCAAAAGCAGAACAAGCGACATGACTCTGGCAATTGGTGATGGTGCGATACTGCATCTGATTTTTGTTGCTATTTAGCTCTTCATATTACCTATTTCTTGTTTACCATTTTTTTTTAACAAATTTACACCAACAGTAACCTGCTTGAACTGGAAGTGAGATTCTGCACTAATGAGTGTTCCTTTTAGTTTCCTGCTGTAATTGAACCACATATTAGCAACTAGGCCTTAATAATTTATAATTGCATAACCAAGTAGATGATCTGAACATTGATGTCATACGTTTCAATCGATTTTCAGGAGCTTCTATTTTAGTATCTTAGCATCCTTAAACGTTTGATGTTCTTATTTGATGTCTCCTGTTGGTCATCTGATTATTGCATTTGATATGGCTAGTCCAGTCTTGTTCTGTGTTGATAACAGTTCATGACAACCATTTCCCTCTATGTTGCCTAACATTTAGCACATAGGATTTCCTTCAGCTACACATAGTAGATTTATTAATTTGTTTGCTCAGAAAGAAGCCAGTACTGGCTAACGTCCCTTTGTATCACCTTAGTTTTGTGGTACAGATATTTCCGCCCATTTTTTCACTTTTCCATGTGTCAAAAAGTAGACTAAGTTTTTTATTCTCTGTTTCATCTCTTGGCAGGGGCAAATGATGTTTCAATGATACAAATGGCAGACGTTGGTGTCGGAATATGTGGTCAAGAAGGTCGTCAGGCAGTGATGGCTTCTGATTTTGCTATGGGACAGTTCCGCTTTCTGAAGAGATTACTTCTTGTACACGGTCACTGGAATTATCAGCGAATCGCATACATGATTCTCTACAACTTCTACCGGAACGCTGTCTTTGTGCTGATGCTTTTCTGGTACCAATTCCTTTGGTTTTCTGTTGCTGATTGAACCTATGTGTTCTCAAATGAATATTTGGTGTTTGGGTTTTGGGCATTTAGTTATCACTGCAAAATACAATAGTTTTGCTTTCGAATTTGAATCACAAAATTTGAATTAAGGGAAGGGAGCCCCCCCCAAAAAAAAAACAAAAAAAAAAAACTGGACATGTGTGTTCTATAGGTGATGTTAACTACTTGAGTTCATATGGAAGCTTTACGAGCATCTCTCTCATTTGCCTTCCCATTTGTTCTTCATCACTCATTTTGCCTTCCTGTGTTCTTTTGTCCTTTGATTATGCAGATAGATCTAATTGATTTATGATATGTGTAGGTATATCCTATACACCGCTTATTCCGCAACTCTGGCACTTACAGATTGGAGTAGTGTCTTCTATTCCCTTATATACACATCGGTTCCCACAGTAGTAGTTGGTATTCTGGACAAGGACTTGAGTCATAATACACTTCTTTATTACCCAAGACTGTATGAGGCAGGGCTTCGAAATGAGGGCTACAACTTGACTCTCTTCTGGATCACAATGCTAGACACCTTGTGGCAAAGCCTTGTCCTTTTCTATGTTCCTTTTTTCACATACAATATCAGTACGATGGACATCTGGAGTATGGGAAGTTTATGGACTATTGCGGTGGTCATAATTGTCAATATTCATCTGGCCATGGACATCCAACGATGGGTGCTTATAACCCATCTTGCCGTATGGGGGTCTATAGCTGCTACATTTTTGTGCATGGTGCTAATAGATTCTATTCCGATTTTCCCTAATTATGGGTAAGTGCTGACTGATGTTCTCTCTCTTATTGCCTAAGCACAACCTGAGATTATATTTTCATATTTCTGGCAGGACAATATACAACATGGCTGCTTCAAGGACTTATTGGCTTAGTGTTATTCTTATAATAGTCCTTGGGTTGCTTCCTCGGTTCCTTTGCAAAGTAATATATCAGACCTTTTGGCCATCAGATATTCAAATAGCAAGAGAAGCTGAGTTACTGAAAAAGCTGCCTCAACAGTTGGGTTCAAGGCCTGATAATGACATCAGTTAACAACAATCTGTTTACCCATTTACTTTGTCAATCCAGTTTGGGGCTGTGTTGATTCGTCTGTTGAGCTGATTTTTGTCAAATTTTTGGTAAGTTCTGTATGCACTTTCATAGGTTTATTTCTTTTCTATAGAAATGCAGAGATATGGTTCTTCGGTTTCACTTTTTCAGTATGCACATAGTTTGATTCTTGGAACAACTTGGCATATTTTCTTTGCATGCATGCACATATTATGTTACCACTACAAACCAAGCCATGCGTCCCTATTCTGTGCTTGCATAGCAGATAATCATTATTTATCATCACTATTATGTGCTTGCATCGGGAGATAGCAGATTAGCTTTGGGCTTAAAAATTGCATGTGCTGTATTTTCAGCAGTCCCTGTCCGTCAGACGCGATCAGTTTTAAATTCAGCTAGCTGCTATTGTTTCTTTACATCTTCAATGTAGTCAATAAACCTGTCATTATACCCCATTCTGGAACTTTTAAGTATGATCATTTTCTAATTTTGACTAACTGTTCTCCTAGATTGTACGTGAGGACAAAAATTGGTAAGGTGTACAAAATCGGGTCGCAGAAGAGGCATCAGAATGCGAGGAGCGGCTGACAGGGGAACTGACTGTACTGATAGGCACCAAACAGCTCCGGCCTTTGGTGGCCAGTAAAATGACAAATGTACAGATATGGAAAATGATATATACACTCTGTATCTTAAGGTAGAGCTTGTGATAGTTTGTAGTTAGGAAATAAAGACGTACATAGATACCAATTCTTTTCGCACTCTGCCATTGTATCTCCTCACTGTATGTTAACCATTTTCATCTTCTTCCAGCCGTGGAGGTTTTAGGTAGTGGCTTGTCCAGTTAGAACTTCTACGTTTTACAACAATACAAAGGTTCACTTTCTTGGATGTGACAAATTGTTCCAGAACACGCAAAATAGTGAATATTTCGTCTTGTGGTACTGCTTCCATAGTGCACTTCTGGATAAAATGCTCCTGTTGTTTTTATTTGATGATGTTAGGATATTTGTATCCATATATACATATAAAAAAAATACAGCATTCATATTTCATTTTTGACATAAATAGATTAACTCAACAAGCATTGTGCAACCTTTTGTTTCTGGGCTCAGCAAGTGTATGCAATACGGATATAGCTTGGTTTGAGGTAGGTCCGGGCGTTTAAAGAGAAACTTTGGTTGATGAAAAATAATAACCGATTTAGCACAAAAAAAATTGATCGCATAATTCGTTCGGTTATGTGTTAACCACAGTAACCGCATAGTAGTGCATATTACAATCTATCAGATATGTAAGAAAAAGAGATGCGCTGTTGACAGCGATGTTGATGTACGGATGGTCGTAAGGTGTGTGAAGAGGAGGTTGTTGATGTACGGATGGTCGTAAGGTGTGTGAAGAGGAGGTTTGAGGATGGCCAGATTGGAACGAGTGAGGGCTGAGGAGAGGTTGAAATGATAATGTCAGTTAATCCGGTTAGTTTGGTTAACCAAATTAATAATCAAAACTATTATAGTTAATCGTAGTTGTCAAAAATCATAATTGTAATTTGTGAGTTAACCGTACTAGCTAAAAATGTTAGGTAATTCTGTCCGGTACCGTGCACACCCCTGTTTTGAGGAGCCTCATCTAAGATAATCTTGATACTACCTCAGTTTCAAATTACTCGTCATTTTAACTTTCATAGTTTTTTTTTTTCATATTACTTGTCATTCTCATTTTTTAATGCACTTTTTTCCCAAATATATCTCTATCTTTATTTCTCTCCTCGTTTATTTGAATCCATATTTTACATATCTACTTAATTCCCATGCCCAAAGCTAAAATGCATTTAGAACGAAGGTAGTAAACTTTACAATACTCCATCCGTTTCATAATATATGCAATCATGACATTCAAATTTTTTGTCTAACGCGATTATCGCTTCCTAATGCGGTGTCAATCACAGATTGACACCTTAATAGCTACATACAAAGTATAGTTTAAGCACTTTCATTCTTGCGGTGTCAATCTTTATGGATCTTTTGCTATTGATGATCAAGCTCACTAAGGAGTAAATTTCAAAAACATGAATTGTAAAACCCCTCAATTTTCAGTTTTAGTTGCAAGGGAACCACAATTAATTTGGCAGTAATAAAAACCAACAATTTACCACTTGGACCCACATGTCAGGCTCAGTGGCGTGTACAATGTTGACAAAGTTGTAGGATTCTACAACCAAACATTCAAATAATGATAATTTTGTAAAGGTGACCTTAGAAGTTGTAGATTTTTACAATACATGTTTAACGGTAGTTGTATATTTTCAAAATTTACTCAACTTGTATTAGGTGTTTGGCTGACATAGTGCGGAAAGGTTTCAAATTGCATGAATCAAATGGTTCTACTAGCTGGATTGCAAACTCGGGCACGGTATATAACGGGCGACTTTCATGCAATCAAGAATCGATGCATCAACAATCACCCATATATCATTAGATCCAGTCCAATTCTGAAAAAGGTTCAACTCTACTGGTCTACACGTCACCTCAAGGATTACAACGACTAACTCCCGTCCACCCTCAAAGTAGTTTATTGCGCCGAATTTTTGTATTGAGTAGTCACAACTGGACAAGTAAAATATCTCGAGTCAAATCTTTCAACACAAGTCACCACCTGTACATCTGGAATCTTACGCAAGCTTTAGAAGATGTCAGCTAGCCGTGAATCCAGAGGAAAACGGTACTTCACTGCAATTGCGAACAAAAAATAAAATAATTAAAGATGCAAATCTGATTAAAAAAAATTCAGGTCTGTAGAGGGTCATAATGATTAGGTAAAGACGACAAACTGGAGACCGTAAGTGAGGAATGGTTTTTGCTGTGCATTGCTTAAAAAAAAAATTCAGGTCTGTAGAGGGTCATAATGATTAGGTAAAGACGACAAACTGGAGACCGTAAATGAGGAATGGTTTTTGCTGTGCATTGCTTAAAAAAAAATTCAGGTCTGTAGAGGGTCATAATGATTAGGTAAAGACGACAAACTGGAGACCGTAAATGAGGAATGGTTTTTGCTGTGCATTGCTTTAAAGTTGAGGGCAGCATGGAAGTATGATAAACACATCTATATTACAGAAACAGTATGGACAAAATGAACGAAGATTCACCACTATGTGGTTATGTCAAAAACATTCATGGAGAACTAGAATGAGCACATACCACAGCATTCCGCCAGGAGTACAACTGCATTCAAGGCAATAACTTGTCATGCTCGTTTATCCTCCGGAAAGACGTGCAAGTTTACCATATCTCCTGTTCCTTTCACTGCACTGCCTACTAGAGAAAGCCCTTCTTCATCAGCCCCATCTCCTGCATCCTCTGAATATGCGAATCTGTACAGGACATCAGCAACAGCAGGACAAAACCGAAGTTAAATTTTGTACATAGCTCAAATGAAAGCACAACAGATCCATGCTGAACTAGGAAGTTTATCAAAGACATCAGCAAGTTTAACAAAGATGATTTATCCGTATCACCTACATATGTCTGAAAGGGAAACAAATTAATATTAAACATGGAATATTTTAAGGATCATATGGGTTGATTTATAGCAGAGTTTATTATCGGTATCATAATCAACGTGATTGAAATTTTCTTTCACTGTATGAAACAACATGATTAAAACTGTCTCTTTCGGAATATATGCTTGTGCTGCTGCTGATACAATAGTTCAATTTGAATATCATATAAACCTTCTTCACAGGAGATAAATCAAAGAGATCTCATGATTGGCTAAAGTACCGAATAGAAAACAATTAAAACTAACAATTAAGCTCAAAAAAGGGGTGAAATTCATAGGAGTACCCTGTTGGATTGCGAGACGGGGACCAAAGGACGCATATGATGACTAGGAGGGCATAGGAGAGGACATTCCAAAAGGAAGGGATGATCCAAGCCCTTTGCCAAAGTTCACTCAATGGATCAGTTGCATTGAAATATAGCTGGTTCAAGATAAAAACAAGTCAGATCATAATTAAATCTAGAAAATGTGGAAAGGCTCGTCAAGCAAATCCACAATTACAATGGAAACAATGATAATTCTATGTTCAGATGCCAATCTTTTTTTATGTTCATCCTCATCGTATAGGAGAAAGGAAAGGAACTAATGGTTGGCTTGTCATTTGCTCCTAACCATTCGCACGCGACAATGACAAGATATTCACATTGTGGACCACAGATATGAAGTTTTAAAACAAGATAAATACCTCATAGCCAATCCACGCAATCGATATTAGTACTGAGACAGCTAGAGAATTAGTAAACTTCCGATACAGCTCAAGTTTTGCCATGCTTCTCCGCAGCTGTCATGCAATCAAAGACAGATGAGCACATGTCATGTGAAGAAAGAAAAGGTCATTTATGTAAAATACATGCTGGGTTGCGGTGAATATGTAAAACACATATTGACAAACATGGCCATAATATAGCATTGGATGCTCAGTATAGTGTACAACTAGCTACAAGACTACAAGTTTTGCTAAAAATGTATGCAGCATGAGGCCTTGTAATTCTTTTCGAAAAGGACGAAAGTACCATGATCAAATGTAACATGCTTCTCAATACTTCATAATAGCAGACAGCACAATAGATAGAATCTAACGGACTTAAAAAAAAGAAATATTCCTGGACTAGCAAGATAGTAAAGTCGGTACCTGCAGCTTCTCTAAGGTTCTAGAGAGGGATGAGAATATCCAGATGATGAAGGTAGCATCAAGTACTGCAACAGGCAACACTAGGAATAATCTTGTTTTTCCAGAGAAGTCATTGATATTTCCTAGATTTTCAACAAGTTCCAGAGCTTCTGAAGCAATAAAATAGATAAAACCAAGAGCAGCAACTCTAGATGTAATCCCACCCAATGTAGGTACAACGACACCATAGCCCATTGAAACTACCAACAGAAGAAGACGTGATACAGTCTTCTTTACAGCAGTGAATGTAACAGCCCACAAGGTGATGCCCATTGGTCTCGTTCCAGTTGAATTGAAGTTAGCATACTCAAAATACCAGAAAGCCATTTCACACATGCCAAGAGCAATAACAGCTGTTATATGGTAGTGCAGCTGCAAAATGTCCTTCCACAATCGCACAAACTGAATAAACCAAAGAAGTCCAAGTGCAAGATATGCAAGTGACATGAAACCATAAAATGTCATCATTGGAGCCATTTTACCAGGAAGATAACCTTGTGGGTTTCGCCAAACAGTTCTGCCTATAATTTTCAATCCCTTAAGTTGAGGATCGCAGAACATAAAATAGAGGTAGTACATCCCTGTTTTGTTTATCGACACAGTTTGAGTTACCATGGGAGTTTCTTCATTTTTACCATCAAAAAAAGTCTGAATCCTTTTAGGCCAGTCAGGGTTATCAGGATTTGGCCGTATAATTACTTCACCTACTTTACAAAACTTCTCCTTATCAAGCTCAGGGGTGCAGCATATGGCATCAGAGTGCAGGTATGAACCACCAATCTTGTCCCTGTCCTGTATCTCAACAATTATAGCCTCCACTAATCCCGTCTTTTGCTGCATGTCCTCGTGCCTAGATGCAGATTCCTGGGTCCGTCGAAAGATGACAGAGTCAAACCTGAAACAGTAACCCATTAGATAACAGAATATGAAAGGGGCATCTGACCATGTTTCCATGCTTAATAGCATTTTTTGAAAAAAAAAAAACTACTGCAATGCAATATCCACTGACTTGCAGACTAACGACTAATGGCGGGTCACAAAGTGTGTCACAGCGCGCAGACTCAAAACTAAGTTAACTTTACCGTCTTTGGCATGTTGGGGCATCAGGGCATACCGATCACAATGCATTTTATACATAATACATACCACTCTGTCTTTAATATGTCCTGATAAAGCGTAAAGAGTGAAAGAGCACATATTTATGCCCCTTTTAGCGTTAAAAAAACATTAACGCTCCCTAAGTAGACAAACGAAACAAGAACTAAACTAGACCAATAGTCAAACTGACTGGTACACACTAGGTCACGAAATTTTACAGAAAAAAACAATAGACTTATGGCAGCTGTATCCAACCAAGTCAACAGATCAGTCTCCAACTACTAAATCGCAAGAATTCCTTGTTGGTCCCTCGCACGATACCAATATCAACACCAGGAACCCAAGGATTTCTGACAAACACTCAATAAGTAACCACACGGAATGCAATTTCTCGCCAATAACTCTCTCCGTCCAAAAAATCCCTCTCAGACAACTTCCATACACGCCATTACCGGAACATCAGGCTCGAGATCAACAAAAAGCGCCGCGTATGACACCCCCATCTGATCCACACACCGAGTACTCCAACAATGTGCGCGCGATCCGGCAGCAAAACCCTAGGCGCGCGGACCAAATCGGAGGAGGCGATAGGGTACCTGATGAAGGACGCGGAGGAGTTGGATGACGGGTCGGAGGCGTAGAGCCCCTCGCTGCCGCCGTGGAAGAAGAAGGAGTTGGCCCGCGGCGAGAAGCCGCCGCCGGCGTACTCGTGGATGGACGCATCGGCGCCCCGCGCCGCCAGGGCGGCGAGGGCTATCGCTAGCGCGAGCGCGGGAGCCCCGCCCCCGCCCGCGCGCTGTGGCCGCCGCATCTTGGGGAGTGCGCGATCAGGCGCCGCCGTCAACTTTGGGCTGTGGCTGCTGCTGCCGCCGTCGTCTGTCGGGAGGCGAGGGAGATGGAAGATTCGAGACTCGTCGCGCTGGGAGTCGGAGGACGTTGTTGTGCCGAATGCATCAAAGTGAATAGTGATGGTGGGGGAGGGGCCGACCGGCCGAGCTAGTAGATGGATGGGGTGGGGTTTACTGATGACTGATCCGCGAAACGTGTCATAATAGACGGGGAAAGGAGTAGAGAAAATGGCGTGTGAAAAAAGGCAGAAGGGCCTCTATTTAGGGATAGTCAACATCATCCGGTACACCGGCCGCTACTGAACTGAAGATTCTCTTTGTCAAGTGGAAAATGACAAGTGGAAAATGAGAACATGATGCCTCCGCCCACCCCTAAGAATTCGTTTGAAGATTCTCTTTGTCAAATTCTAAATTGACCTTCATTACCTCCTGATCGGTTGCTCCTTTTCAAAGCCAAGTATTGCAGTCTGTCATGATTTCATTTTGCAGGTCTACGGGTCAGGAACGCGGAAGGCAGGCACATCAATAGCGACATCAAGTGGTGAAATCCATGCCCAAAGAAAGAAAGAGGTTAGTGACCGGCGTAGTGCTATAAGCATAGTATAATGTGTGAAAAGAAAGAAATCGACGTGTCTTTGTGAGAAAGAGCAGACCACTAATCCAGGTGGTGATGCTTGCTAAAGAGGAGATCGACGTGTATCACAGGGCACATGGTGAAGCAACAGATTTAAATTAGCGAAGCCTACAACTAAAAGCGCATGCTATCTCACTTAGTCTGTTTTCAGTCTTTGTTGTCCTATTTGCTTTTTCTTTGTTTTTCTTTACTTTAGCTGGTTTGTTGGCTAGTCTTAAATCAGTGTTATTTCTTTTGCTTTTCCTTGTATTGGAGGTCTCGTGTTAGCAACAGCTAACCCGTGGCTCCTATTAGACTACTTCTATCTTCTTAATGCAAGGGCAGTGCACCTGCCATTTTTCGTCAAAAAATAAATAAATTGACCTTCATTTCCGTGAAAGGATGATTATGTTACAATCATTTTTAAAAGGCTCTCGCACCACAATGTATGTCTAACTAATTTGAGCTAACTCATGAGCTATTCTCATCTCATCTTTATAACCATGACCTTAGAAGATGTATAATCGTCTTATTTTTCCTTTTCTTAAATAAACCGGGCCATTATGATTTGTCTTCCTTCTCGTTGATTTCAAGAACAAAACCAAGTCTTCCCTTTCACTCATTCATCAACGACTCGTCCTTTATTTGAGAAAGTTTGGAAGGAGGCTCAATTAATTAACAGAACACATAACTAGTGGGGATACGCAGCACAAGGGAAGGGGGGGGGGCATGGGCTCTCTTTTGCCATAAGGAAGTCGCGGCGCTTGTAGACTCCAACCTAAATTTTATTCAAAATATGATGTTGCGGTTCAAACACGAAATGCAAAATAAGTAAAATAAATGCAAAAACGCAATGCAACACGACCATTAAATTGTTTCTATCAAGTCGCAAATGTCATAATCACGTATAACAATATTATTCATAATATTTGCATTGTTGTGGGACCCTATTAGGATCCACATTCACATTAACCCATCCATATACATTAACAAACACAGAGTTATTGTCTGAATAAATCAGCTGAATATAAGAAAGACGGAGCCAAGAAGGATTATGATGAAAAAAATGTCGTCTTCATCCATCATAGTGTAACTATTTGTGGCTGCAAAACGAACATATCATATAGTTTTTATTTTTTTTACACGAGATTTATCCCTTAGAGTTGAATTTCTTTGGACATACAAGGTACATTAATTATTTTGTCTTATTTTGGATTTATTCTAGTTCGCAATGGATTGAAGGCCTAGAAGGTGAAGGTTGAAACGTTTAGGCTCAGATGTCTTGTTGAAAATTTAGAGTTGGTTGAGTTGAATATTGACATTTTACATTCATGACTGATTTTACACATACAAATTAATGATTACTTTTTGAAACCCCTGATTTGTTTGATTCGAAGTCGTAGATGTTCTCCATTTGAAACCGTGGCTCTTGAGCCGAAATGTCACGTCAAAGTTCAACGGTGACCATAGAGTTCTTGGGGTCATTGCAGCAGCTCATGGAACTGGAAGGAGGAAGTTCAGATCCACCAAATTCTTCCGTACGTAGCTTAGGATTCTATAGGGTGCACACATGGATCATAGCCTTTTATTGCATTTGTGTGCTTAACTAGTGGGGATTTTTTTTTTGTGCAACGCTTAACTAGTGGGTTAAGCCCACCCTTTGTTGTGGTGCCTCCGAAAGCAGGTTTAACAGGATTTTTCGAGCCACTTGTCCACTCACCGCGTTCGATCAATTGGTTTGACCGCAAAAACAATTTAGCTTTAATAGTGTACACGAATAAAATCAAGTTGTAACTGGACATAACCTACCAATTACGGATCAAATAGTTTATTAGCTTTGAAAAAGGGAAGACAAATTCATAGCTGCACAGTATAGTTTCGTTAAATTTCATTTGAGCACCGACAGAAGAGTTTTGGTTTCTTGGAAGAATAAATTCATTGATAATCAGAATCATGTTGTACAATTACAAACATCATAAAAAAACTCTCAGGGAGTTTTTTTTTTCAGACAGCTGCGAACAATAAAGTTCTCTAGCTCGGCCATCTGCTAACTACACATGCCAACATCCAAACTTCACGTTCAGAGCTCTGAGCAGAACAGCCTCTGAGCAGCCGGCACCAGCAGTGAGTGTTTCAGAGCTTCGTTGCATCTTCAGGCTTGCGCTTCAAACGGCGATCGCTGATCTGCTGCCGCACCTCCTCTTGACACCAGGCTCCTCAAGCCTTCGATCGTCACGCCCCGTCGTCCTCTTCCTTCCATGGCCCCCATCGTGGTAGCCGGTCGGCACCGGGACGATCGGGTAGACGCCACCACAAGGAACGCCGTAGTACGCGTATGGATCGGGTGCCCAGGGCATGCCCATGCCACCGAAGAAAGGATCGTAACATGCGGGGCCAAACGGACCGCCATATCCGAACTGCTCGGGGCACGCCATGGATTGATGTGGGGGCTCTGCCGTGGTCTGCTTCGTCCTCGGTTCACGCGCCGCGCTCTTGGACGTCGACGACGCACTCCCGTTGTCGCTGTGCTCCGAGCACGCGGCCGTGACGTGGCTGCGGCTTTCCTGCGAAGCCGACGGGCTCTGTGACGTAGGCTTCGCGTTGCTGCCGGCTGAGCTCCTCTGCTTGTCTGTGCCAATGCCAACCGATGCGCCGGCTGCCGCCCTGGTTGGCAGCATGTTGGTGATGGTGGTGCGCAGCGTCTGGTTGGGGATCAGGTCGTCGGTGCGCGCCTGCGCGCCGCACACGCACTTGGACTTGGCGACGATATGGCTCCTGATGCACGCGTCGCAGAAGCTGTCGAAGCAGCAGCGGCCGGTCACCACCGCGTCCGCCATCACCTTCTTGCAGATCTTGCAGTGGAGCTCCGGTGGCACCCCGTCGTCGGGGACTGTGGACTCCGGCTCTGGGGCGGGAAGATTGGCGGTGGACGACGCCCTGCTTCCGAAGTCGAATCTTGGGTCGCCGTTGGTGGGGCAGTGCTGGATGAAGTGACCCGGGACACGGCACCTGTGGCACACGTACCCGGCCGGCGGCGCAATCTGCTCTTGTGCGCCACGGCGGCCGTCGTAGCGTCGCCATCCTTGAGACGGGCGGTGTCCTTCCCACGTCAGCTGCGCCGCGTCGATCACCGCGCTGATCGCCTTGTCCTCGTCATCCTCGGCGCTCGAACACGATTTTCCGTCAGAATCTTGTTGCGCCGCCTTCGGTGGCGGAGCAGACGGCGCGACCGTGATGGTCTCCGCGGGAGGCCCCGCGACCCGGCGCACCACCACCGTGGAGCTGCGAGGGACCATTGCGCCATCATCCGTGTACTCCTCGCCTGTCCGCGCGTCGGAGAGGGCGACGTTTTCCCTGGGCCCTCGGCCGCGCGTCCGGCCGTGGCCGTGGCGGCTTGTCCCCAGGATGAGCCGCTTCAAATCTGCGACGGAGATGGAGGGCGTCTCCATGGGAACGGAGAAGGTCTCCACGCCGCTCCGGTACCGGTAGTACACAGCCATCTGGTCAGCGCTAGAGAACTGAGACGCTGCGGCCGGGAGGATGGGGTGGAAGACAGTGAGAAGGGATCGACGGGTGTCCTTCGCTTATAACGAAACCGGCGGGCTAGAAACCGAGTCGGTTTCAGCCATCCCCATCCGAATCGGAGGCGGGCTACCGACGCGTGATGGAGATGACGAATTGATAGAGCAAGTACACGAAATCGACTCGGAATCAGCAGAGTACTGCTTGGACTCATCAGAGAATCCCTTCAGAATCCAAAGAGGAGAAGGAACAAGACAGTCATCGGGAGCAAATATCTCCTAATGGCGTTCATCGTCGGGAGCCCCAGCGTCCATGACCATCGGCCCCACAAAGTAAAGAATGACATGAGAATTCAAGATGCCCGCATAATGCATCACGAGTACAGTAGGATTTAAGAGTACGGTAAGACTGACTCAACAGGGCAGCGCAAACGCATATATGCGCGCCCCGCCGCACTGTGCCTCCCCGAATCTTCCTCCAACAGCCAGCGCAAACGCGTGATCCATTTTGCAAACGAGGAGAGAGACGGCGCAAAAATGGATCGTCTCTCTCCTCCAACGCATTCGTGCGGGGCGACCGTCGGCATGAGGGAGCGAGGGGACCGGGATGACGGGGCCGGGGAAGGGAGCGGCGCGCGGCGGCGGCCACGGCGAGAAGGCAACCTGGTTCGTTCGGCAGTGGGCACCATGCGCGGCGGCAGCAGCTCGCGGCGGCAACAGCGGAAGCAGCTCGCGGCGGCAGCAGCACCATGCACGGGGAAGCAGCTCGCGGCGCGCGGCGGAGAAGCAAACACCAGCCCCCATAGAGCCCAGAAAATTAGCGAAATTCGAGGCTTGTTGCTGGAAATTATTCGATTTGGTGCTGGAATTTTTCGATTTGGTGATGGGAATTCTTCAATTTGGTGTTGCGGATTTCGCGGCGGCAGCGGCTCGCGGCGACGACGGTGGGCCCCGCCACGGCGTGCGCGTCAGAGTGCCAGGCCTCCGGAAACGCCTCGTCGGCCTCGGTCCCCAGCCAGACGGAGAGTACGAGCTCGCCGCGGGGGAGCTTCTGGTCCCGGCCGCCGCGCCCCCGGGCCTGGAGGCGGTACCACTGCGGCGTGAGCGGCGAGTTTGGGGGCACGCCGAGCGGGACCTCGGCGAGGTCGAAGGCGACGGGCCTCGAGCTGGTGGGATTGTAGGTGCGTGGCGGAGGTGGAAGAGGAAGACGACGAGCGGGACTGCAGGTGCGTGGCGGAGGGGCGCAGAGCGAGGAAGGCCAGCTCGAGCTCGGACAGCGCGGGCGGGCGAGCGGCGTGCCTGGCGCGCGGCGGGATGAGCGCAGCGATGCGTGCGCTGCAGGGGCGCGGCGAGACGGGGGCGCGGCGGGCGAGCTCGGCGGGTCGTGGCGTGGCCGTGCGTGGCGCGCGGCAGGACGGGCACGACGGTGCGTGCGCGGGCGAGCTCGCCGGGTCGCGGCGTGGGCGTGCGCGACGCGCGGCTGGACCAGCACGGTGGTGCGCGGGCGAGCTCGGTGCGTGGTGGCGGGGACGAGCTCGGCGCGCGGCGGCTTGGGCACGGTCGGGGCGAGCTCGGCGCCAGATCCAAAATGCAAACGGCTGTTGCCTGTTGTTGTTGGAGAAGCTGCGATGGTAAGGAGAAGCAAAGAACTGTACACTATAGGCAAAGGTGGATTTGCCTCTGAAATTTGCCGTTGCTTGTTGGAGTCAGCCTAAGGGATCAAGAATTGGCATTCGGATTTAAGAATAGTAGACTAGCAGCAGCACTAGCAAACTTCATGATTCAAGAAGTAGCATTATACATTTAGATTAGAAATAATAGTACCACAGTCAGGAAGAGTGCCAAATCTTCGTCTGTAATAACATAGCAAAAATACATGTCTAGTGAATGCATGTATCGTGGTCAAGGATGGTGTCATTCCAATCTTAATTACTTGCTCTTGCCCAAAGCATACATCACTCTTGTTTGGATAAGTTCGTTTTCATTTCCCATATTTCTCCTGTTCGTTTCTCATTTTCATTTATGTCGGGGTATAAAATGTGAAGTTTTCCTAACGGTTCCATCCATTTTCATCCCTTCAGACAAGGGAGCGACGCTCTTGTGTGCCATTTCCTCCTCATGTATTTTGATTATTTTCAGATGACAACACGATAAAGAAACTCCACTGGTTATTTTAGCAACAAATATTTTGGTAATGAAATATGTTAATTCACTTTTGAATTTAAACTCCTAAAGCATGTTCATCTCATTTTTATATATTGTACAGAAATTTCCCATTGGAACTACCTAAATAGATTATTAGATGTAATTTGATAAGTAACAAAAACATGTATTTTCCTTGGTTGGAATTCTAGGATTCAATTGATCAATGTACATAAGTCACGTGTCTCACTTTCAGAGGACAAGAAACATTATGTATCCAAATACTCCTAACCACAGCTATATGTATAAGGGTCTGTTTGGTAGAGCTCTAGCTGTTGCTGCGGCTTCTCTAAAAAAAAACAGTTGTGCCGGTTGTGGCTGTGGCTGTGTCTCAAGACGTTTGGCAAAACAGCTTCTCATGCGGCTTCTCCTGATTTTTACAAATGGAAGAAAAAACAGTTGTCCATAGTGCCCCTGACATATATAGATGCAGTTCATGTTTGACAATAATTAGCAGTATCTAAAATTTGTTAGACCTCAACTTTTCTATTACTTCATATACATGAATTATTAAGAAAGATCAAATATTTTCAATAATTAGTTTTTCAATAAACTTGAGTAATTATTTCCACAAGTCTCACTTACCAGGTCGGGAGATCCCTTAATTAGCTCTCGCTACTGCAGAGAGAAACATTTGGACATGAGCTCCAATACGAAACCTTCGTTTCCTATTGAACGGTTTTGGGGTGTGGCTTCCTCCAGTTTTTCCGGAGAAGCAGTCGACAGAGCACTTCGTTTGACATTTTTTCTGGTGAAGCCGCTCACAAAACCGTGCAAGAAGCCCGGCCAAACATGCCCTAAGAGAAAGTTATTGTAGAGTGAGGGGACTCATGGGAGTAATCATGTGAGTGGAGTTCTAGTTAAGGTACGGCGAACAAGACCTCGACAAATGTGTGGTGCCAAAAAAAAACCTAATGACTCATGTTTATAAGCAAGCGATATGTTTCAGTGAATGATATCAGCACATGAACTAATATCGGCAATAACATTATGATGAACCTAATTATAAGTATTGAACACAACTTATGAGAGTCCTACTAATTTTGAAATTTTATTGCATTATAAATTTGGCAGGAGTTTATGTATGATGTCATGAATTTTAAATATAAAAGGAATTAGTTATGATTAGATGTAATTTAAAAATTTTATACAGCCCGCCGGTCCGCCTTAAAGACCCAAGGTTTCCTCTTCAAGTTTCGAAGAAACTAACTAGAGAAATGGTGCGTCATTTGGTGCACCCATGTTGTGACCCATATTACATTTCATGTAAATCAAAAGGAGATACTTGAAAATCAAATACATGCACTGATAAATCTCATCTGATCAAGCTAGCAACAACACTGAAAATGATTCCACAAGAGGTGCCCACTTGATTTTTTTTCTGTAGATAGTATGATCATCTACTTTTAACAGAACACTTGATGAGCTACCAAAAAATGAACCATTCATAGATAAACTAATAAGTTTAAGCAAAGAAAAAAAAAACCCATGAATTCACTAATACTGCAAATTAAATTAATAATATAAGTTATGCACCAGACTTTGTGTGAAAATTTATTGGCAAAGCAAGTTCTTCAGAAATCTTTTGCAATATCAAGGGAAATTTGAACTCACTTCCTCCCCATATACAAACAAAAATGAAAATTAAAGGTGAAGGAAAAAAAATGAAATGAAAATAATTAATAGAAAAAGGGTATGTCATTACTTGTGTTCACTGTTCAGTTGTCCTTGTGCGAAATCAAATGTGCACGAAAAGGACACATTAATGTTGACTATAGAGTTCATTGTTTGCAATGTTTCCTTCAGCAGGCTTTATCCACCAAATAATCTAGAAGAACCATTCCCATATTGGTCCTATAAAAAAAATCCTCATAAGACATCATCACAATATCTATGACATATGTTGAATCAAAGGAATGACTGGATGCTACTATGGCGTTATCACCCTGCATGGAGTTGAGTCCACAGAATGGAGTTCTCGCGCATCTCAGGGTAATGCCTCGTCTGCCCCCAACAACTCGAGTTTCCAGCGCACATGGTGAATATTGAAAGTGAATAAGTTGCTTGGATTTTTAGGTTATGGAATATGCTAATTACTCATATCCAAGTACAATATGCGACAAAATCCATAGTCTTGCATTTATAGTTTATTTGCAGATTTTATTACATAAATGTCAGTTTTACTGGAAAGGAACGAAGATCATATAACAAAAGTGTCTCAGTTAATACTGCTTGTTTTCTTATAACAGATTATTAAATTTTTGTTGCGACAAAAGAAAAATCAAATTGTTTAGTAAGTAGAGTGGAAATCAAGATTTCTTCATAACATATAATTATTTTTCGATGCGACAAACGAAAAATCAAATTGTTCAGTAAGTAGAGTGGAAATTCAGAGATACAATGTCACATGGAGTAATTGGTATTAGTAGCAAAGATAATGTAGTTTAAGTTCATCTTATTCAGTACCAAATATTTCCCCCACAATTCACTAATCCAACTGGAAATTAAGATCTCTCTCTCTCTTTTTGTTTCATTGGAAATTTTATGGAATGACCCTGTTGGGTAATATCGTTTGAGCGATGGAATTTACTTATCATGGCACAAAGCTCGAGAATGAGTAGGGATTTCACATACAGATCTTGATAGCGGAAATCACTATAAGAGATTTTCATAGTTCATTGGAGCAAGTTCTGAATTGTTTCCTCTAATGCAATTTGTTGATTAACTATTCAATTTAAATACATAATAAACATGTTCCAGTGTGAGCATTAATTAGTGACCGCTATCTCTCTTTTTTCTTATTTTGATCTATTTTATAGAGACATAACTTTGAATTTTTTTTAATATTTGATAACAACAAAAGAAACCTTTGTCACGTGCGGGCTTTAGCAAATGAAGTTGAGCTAGCAGCATATTAAAGAATGTCCCCCCTCACATTTTATATTTCTACAAAAATTTCCCGCTGGAATGACCTAAATAGATTATTAGATGTTACTTGGTAATATAAAAAAATATCTTTCCCTTGGGTTGGAGTTCTAGGATTCCATTGATCAATGTATATAAGCCACGTGTCTCTTTTTCAGAGGAAAAAAAACATGTAGCCAAATCACTAAAAATTATATCTATAAGAGAAAATTATTTTAGTGTGAGGGGAGTAATCATGCGAGTGGACTTCTAGTTGAGGTACGACCAACATCACCTCAACAAAAACGTGTAGTGGTAAAAAACTTCTAACGACTTGAGTTTATAAGCAAGTGATATGTTTCAGTGAAGGATAACAAGACATGAAGCAAGTTGATATCGACAATAATACTATGACTAGTCTCGTTAAAATTTTGGAACACGACTTTATGAGAGTCCAAATCATTTTGAAATTTTATTACAATATAAATTTGGTAAAAGGTCATGTATGATGTAATAACTTTTTAAATAATAAGTGAAATTATTTTATATATAATATAAAGAACATTTCATTATAATCTTCGTTCCTTCAACATAGAGTGCTATGCTTTCGCTCGTTCTAAGTTAAACAGCTTAGGTCGGCGACAAAAAGGAGCGTCATTGGCACGAACATAACGAAGGTCTTGACTAAGATTGCAAAGGTGGAGTGAAATAAAAAGAAAATACGGTAGAGGCAAGTGTTCCGAGGGCTTCACTTATAAAGAAAGAGCTTCACTTATAAAGAAGATATAAGCTTAGTTTATTGCAAAGGTTGATCGTGTGATATCTCAATTACTCATATTTACCGTTCATATACACCAGGCATATATTTCTGTTGTACTTGGCTTTACACAAAGCATATCTTTGAATATTTATACTCTGAATAAGGGTTTGAATGAATAGCTTTATCGCACTAGACAACAATTAGTGCAATTGACATATCCCAAAGGATCATTGGGGCTTGCTCTTCGAATTTGCAAGTTTTCAACTCTATTAATTGCATTCTCGTATGTTGATTAGGCTAAGGCGATTGATGCAAATGTTTTGAAAGCTTCACTGATAAATAAGATCAGATGAAACGAAGCCAGTTCCAATGATCCAACTCATAAGCATATCACATCAATTGGTGCAAAAGAAACAGACTGAAAATAAAGAACAAAATGTATAGTTGCAACTTGTAAACAACTAAAATCTCAACGAACTACTCATCCATGTTCCCTATAAACCAACTGAAAGCCCCGGCTCCACCAACAAAATGATAGAGAGTTCCTTGTTGTTAGGTTATGATGCATCAATCAACCGGGCTGACCTTTTTAGGGTAAAAGTAAAAAAGGACAGGGCTGAGTGCGATACGTAGGGAATATTTCAATTATCAACTTGTAGACCGCTTTTAAATTCTTGCAGAGGAGACATCGGATGGCGCAGACGCGCTGAGAGCACAACTGAGCGACTCATGGCATGTTCGTTTTGGTGTGGGATGCATCGGTGGGAGATAAGACTGACTCGAACGCTTCAGACCTAAATCGGACCCCAAAACAAGTGAATCGGTAGTTCTCCAGCTGCAAGGTCACCATCCAATTACGTCAATCTCCAAAGGGCGTCCAAAAATCCATCCGCATCCTCCTCTTCAAGCTCAGGTGGACGCCGCGCTCGGGCCGCCGCCGCGGAGCGCCTCCGCCGTGGCTAGTCCATGGCGCGGGCGCGCGGCCGGTGAAGGCGCGGGACGGGGATCCCTTCCTCCAGGGCGACATCGAGGCGGAGCTCCGCCATGATCCAGCCGATGCGCACCCGCGCGCCGCACTGGTCCTCCATGAACGACAAGGCCTGGCGCAGGCTGGCCTCGCAGCCCGCGAGCCCGTCGACGACGGGCCTCACCCTGGCCTCACCTTGCCACCACCCACGGCGCGTCGCGACGGTCCGGTCAATCCGCTTCCCGTGCCCGTGCACGCTCTTGAGCCACAGCCGCGTCAGGAAGTACCACGCGCGCTCGCAGTCAAGCTCAGGTGGACATCGCGCTCGGGCCGCCGCCGCGGAGCGCCTCCGCCGTGCCCACGCGCGCCGTCGCCCGCTGGTCGACGGGGCGCGCTGACGAGGGGGAGTTGGAGTAGGGCATTGCCGCCGCGCGCAGGGGGTGGGGGCTGGCGCGAGCCGCCGTCTCCTCCCCGACTCCCGCGGTCCATGAGAAGTCCATTGCGGCGGGATGCCATGGGTGCCGGGAGGGGCGCGTGGGTGGGGCGGCACTCAGGCGGCCGAGCTTGACGAGGGAGCTGCGAGGAAGAGGATGGGGAGGGGCCGCGCCAGGGCGCCGGATACGAGGAAGAGGAGGAGGTGGTGGCGATGCAGCCGTCGAGAAAGAACATGTTCTTGTGCTGCAGACGAATGTGTTGCTGCGTGGATTGCTCCATTTCTGGATCACATGTGTCCACTAGTCCTAAAATGGATATGTGTTTGGGTCATGGGTTGGAGGGCTGTTTTTACAGTTTACAACCCCATTTTGAGTATGAGTCACCATTTAGGTCCAGGGTTGGAGTCAGTCTAACTAGTGTGAATTGAAAACTTTAAATGTGTTTCTTCTCGAACTGTGAGTTCGTTTTGAATCCTTTTAAACCTACATGATCTTTAGAATCAATTTCTCAAAATGAGTTAAATATTGATATTTTTAGAAAAATATCAATATTTTGAATGTATTATTTCAACACTCCATTTGCCTTGCATCAACATTTCATATGTACTAGATCAATACTTTTTAGAAAAATATCAACACATTTGTTTTCAAAAATGTTGAAAAAGATATTTTAAAAAAGTAGTGATTTACTATTTCAAAACGTTGATCCTATATGAAAATAAAATTATTGTGATTAAACATAAAATAAAAATAAGGAAAATTAAAGACACGTAATCTTTTGGCCCGGTCCATAGACCCCTATTGGGCCGATGTACATCACATGTTCATCTGCTTCCATTTTGGTCATGCTATGGACTTAAAAAGAGAAGGTACATACTCCAAAGCTCAAATAATTGCACATAAAAAAAAGAATGATAAAGTTATCACAAACATCTATTCATGGATGAGCACGCCGTTTACCAATAAAACAATAATTTGGTTAAATGTGAGCATATGGTGAAACCAATCCAGCCGGTTTGAAGTCATTGATTTATTACGAATGTTCATTTACGACTTTTTTTTTGTTTTGTGTTAGCCTATGTGCCCATGGCAGCGAGATATCTGCGTTTGACTTCGTGAACCTCAAAATCTACCGGCCCATTCTATCGTATATGCACATGGGGATTAGATGTTCATGCTTGAGTTTATAGGATGAGTGATGGTGCGTGTGTGCCGTATGGAATGGTTGGAGTTTGTTCAAAGCCGGCGTTAGATCGATCTCCGGTCGCGTTTCAAAAAAAAAAAAAAAAAAGACCTGTCACTGCACCTAAAAATTGATATGCACAGTTCAGCGTGAGCAGTGCATCAGCGTACTAACGCGGATGTGACGGTGGCAACACCTGGACAAGAAATTGCCTAGGCATTGCCGGAGACCTCCGGTCAACGGACACGCCTGCATTACCTCACGCTGCCTGTGTCATCGCGATGACGGCTTGTGTGTGCAGCAGCAACGTTTGGTACCTTTCTTGCTTCCTTTGCTAGTTCCTTCCATGCAGCTTCCCCTGCTCCCTTTTTTCAACCCTTCACACCACTTTCCTCCGTGATAATAACAAGCAAAAAACTGGTTACCACTATATACCTTGTCACTTCATTGCTATAGCTAGGAGGAGAAGTGGTACGCTGGTGCTGGAGTGCTGAAATCGGCGGCATGGCGGTCAAGTAAGATCATGGCGTCGTCGGGCGGCGACGTGCCGGCGGAGCGGGCGGCCGCGGCGGTGAACGACTTGTTGGTCGAGGCGCGGGAGGGCGTCGAGAGACTCAAGAGCTTCCTGCTGCAGCTCGAACATCGCGCGCCGTGGGCGGAGCTGGTGGCGGACGGCGTGCTGAGCAGGCTGTCGAACGCGATGGCGACGCTTGACGGCGCCGGCGCTGCGGCGGGAGGGCAGAGCCCGGCCACACCGTCGGACGGTTCGAGGCCGCAGCCGTCCGCGAGCTCGAGTGGGAACACGAGGAAACGCAGCTTCAGCAGAAGGTGAGTTCCTCAGTAGTAACACGTCCATGGCTAGCGATGTTCCTCAAATCGATCACATATGTCACGTTTCTGACGTTCTTGCTACCGATGCACACTTTGCTAGATCACAACGTTCTTCTGATCAGAAGATCACACCCACGCTGGACGACGGCCACATATGGCGGAAGTATGGGCAGAAAGAGATACAAAATTCAGCCCATCCAAGGTACAAGAATAGATATGTTGCTTATGTACCTGTTTACGATGTTTGAGCCTTCGATGAGCTGATCTCAAAACATTTCTGCTTGTGCGTGCAGGAGCTACTTCAGGTGCACGCACAAGACGGACCAAGGCTGCAACGCCACGCGGCACGTCCAGGTCTACGAGGCCGACCCGTCCAAGTACGTCGTCACCTACTACGGCGAGCACACGTGCGGGGACCCCTCCAGGTTCCCGCCGCTCGTCATCCACGGCGGCGGCGAAGGCGCCGGCAACCTCATCAGCTTCGCGCCGAGCCACACCAACAACGTCGTCCACGGCACAGGCGCTTCGACGTCCCAGCTGGCGATGGAGCTGTCCACGTCGTGGTGCACCACCAGCGACGACATGTTCAGCTCGTCGGGCGGATCTTTCATGCAGGTGGACGAGCTCGGGGCCGTAGTGGGCTCCGCCGGGGTGGTGTCGTCACGGACGGCGGCGGCAGGGTCGGCGCCGGACAGCGGAGGGCTTGGCGACTTGATGCCTGGGCTTGGTGGCGGAGGCACCGGCGCCGCCAGCTTCCACTCGTCTCCGAACAGCCTTGGATTCGTGGTCGGATCGCTCGGGAGCATCGGAGATGACGACTTCTTTCAGTTGGAGATGGACCCCGAGTATGGAATCGAAGGCAAATCGCACTGCTGCATGCTTACATAGTTAGTTACTTTCTGGAATTAGACCTTTCACCTTTGCAGTGGTACATGGTCGTAGTATCTGATTAGCGATGACTACGCTTGTCGTCGTATCAGTGCAGTACTTGTACATTTTGATGTGATCAGCCATACATGCTTTGCTTACACATGAATTCTGGTCCATATATACTGCATCTCTCTTGCTCGTGTTGACTCTGAATTTTAACCCTGGGTTCTGTTCTGAAGGATGCCTGCCACCATCATCGGGAAAAAGAGAAGCACAACATTGGGAGAAGAGTCAGAATGTGCAAAGCATATTGTTTTCGCCTGCCCCATAGCACGTTCTATCTGGTGCATATGTAGAGATCTATTATCTTAGTATTTGAAGGGAAAAAGAAGCCACCACGTTCGTTCTCAGGACCACAAAATTACCACGTTAATCAAGAAAAAAAAAACAAAGATGTGAACCGTTGGATTTTATGAAGATTGAACGGTCTAAGTGAAATTCAAAGAGTTCATCTCAAATACGGCCGACCAAAAACAGTATAATTTCGAAATAAGAAAAAGAAAGAAAATTAGAAGTCCATAGAAAACATCACACGTTAATCAATATATCTGGTTATTTTGGAAGTCCTCATATTATACGGAAGGAAAGTTACGATTGTTTCTTCAAGTACGATTTGGCTTCCATGGTGTTGAGCTTGATAGGCTCCGGCGGCAGCGCAGCATCTCCCGGCACAGCGACGTAGCTGACGTCTCACCGGAGACATCGGAGCTGATCAGAAAGAGAAGAAGTGCTGGAAACTTGGGATATTGAGTGCTTTGGTGTGGCCGTGGTTGGCACGGTCGCACGGAAGGGAGATAAGCCATCACAGTGTCCAATCGACGAGGAAACTTACGATTGTTTCTCGAGAAAAAAAAAATCCCTGCCGAACCACCTGGACTCTCCCAGCCATCCAATGGAAGCAAAGTTTCTGCCTTCCCTCGGCTCTGCTAATCAAAGACGGAAGCCATCCTCTCTGACCTATCCAGCAAATCAAGCAGAGATCAAGAAATCTATTGTCTACGACCGTGTCGTCGTGGAGGCGGCGGCTGCGGCAGGTCCCATGTCCATGCGCTCAAGGGGCTGTCAAGTACCAACAAGGCCATGACAGGGGCGTTCGCATTCGATAATCGGGCTGTCGTGGAGGAAACGGGTAAGGGAGCTCCTCGCTGCCGAGTTGGCCTAAGCGGCTGAAGGAGAGGCTACCGAGCGGGTTCGCGTGGATGCAGTGCTCGAGACATGGTGTGCAACGGATTTGATCAGTAAACTCTGCTTTGATGAGGAGGTTGACATGTTGGACGATTGAGCGGCGGGCCTCAACAACACCTGCATCCATGAGTAGTGTTTGACTTGTGGGGTGGTTGCTTATCAAGCAGGCTGCGCCACCAGCAAGGAGTGCGTGGCGGAGGAGTGCTGCAAATAATCTCACTCGATGAGGATGAATAATACAATTCAGCAAGGCATGGGCAAGACAAAAAAATTATTCAGCAGGGAGAAACAGGGTCAGGCGCCTGGAGCTGCTGGAGACATCAATGGCATGCGGACATGAACTTTGAACGACAAGATCCAGCGTGTTCGTCTCGCTGCTTTGCAGCGGCTGCTTTGCATCAGCTACAGTGTTGGTAATTATTTCTTCAGCAGCCGCTACAGTGTTTTCAGCAGCAGCTACAGTGTTCGCAGTTATTTTTCTGCAGCCGCAGCTGCAGTGAAACGAACAGGCCGATCATGGTGTTCATACCGCTTCTATCAATGACTAACGGCGAGCATAGTGACGTGTTGGTATTCAGAGACGAGAGCCTAGCCACGCAGGGGAGGATAGCGCAGAGCTGCGGGGCACAACGACCTCTTCCATGTCAGGATGCAATCGTCTCTTCATGTCCACCATCACTTATCTTGCCACATCCTCTTCACTAAACCTTCTAATAGTTCATAAGTAATTCACTTATCTCTGATTCCTTTCAGACAATATAAGCAGTTGAAATCTTACTTTTTAGTTTTTGAAGTGATAACATGATTGGAATTAATCAATTTGATAACTGATGTATTTTAATTATGAGCTTGGATGTCTTCAGAGGCTACCAGATGATTTTCAGGCAATAGTACATTGAGAGTTACTACACGAGATACACCTACTAGAGAAGCTAGACAAACATCAACAATGTTAGAAAAAAACAAGTCTATTACTTTTTTTAGGTAAAATTTCAAATACAATTGGATAACTTACCAGCATATACAGTAAAAACTGGATTATAAGAAAGAAACATTTTAATTTAATGACCATAAAGAACACTATTTTCTCTCTTTGAAACTAAAATTTTGTATTGTATTGAGACTAATATCACAGGACCAAATTGCACTGTGTGGTGAACTTTGTTGAAGCCATATAATCCACCATTTAAGAATCCATTATTAAGACGGATCTTATTTTTTGAACGAGAATTCGGTCACATCTTCATCAGTACGAAGAGAGAAAAATTACATCTCACTGGCCCTTCACCGCAGTCGTATCGAGCACCACAAAACAGGGAAGGGGTCGGAGAACCTTACTTCATATCGGCAATGTGTCTTCACCTCACCATTGCCATTAAGACGCATACTTCTCCCTGTTTTGCCAAGAAGGATGCTTTTGTCGTCATTTCCTCCAAGAGGGAGTAGCAGAGAGCCAAATATAGTATCCTATCTTCGAGAATGCGAACGACCAAACCGATTAAATTAGGCTATATTCACTACAAATATGCTGACAATTTATACTTCAAATAAATTGAGATTAATTGTCAACCTCTCCTCTTGATCCTGTTTAAATTAATTAACTTTCAAATGACAATGTATTATGGATCATTATTTCTTTTAGCAAAAATGGATACAATATTTCTTCTTTTCGTTTTATCCTACCGTAAAACAATGAACTCAAAAGGAAACTATATTGTACCGTGGCTAGCCGCGTTATCAACGCGGGTCACCTTGCTAGTTCTCTTAATTGGAGCGGGAAATTTTGTTGGTTCTTTGAGAGCGAGAGTTGACATGGAGCAGTAGGAATCTGAGGTGAGAATCGTGATACGTGATGAAATTAGTTGGTTCTTGAGTGCGGGGATTGGTTGTTTCGGCGCCAATCACGTTCGTTTCATGCTTTTGTGAGTTCTTGGATTCGTGTGTTGCTTACTGCCTTTGTTAGTTCTTCTCGTCTGGCAGTTTGTAAACAATAAAACAACAAATCCATGCTGCGTTTCTTACACTCTTCACGAAAATCTTTATGCTATACAAGAAACTACGAGTCTGGCTTAGAATGGATAATGCGTTGCATGAAGAGTGTAAGATGACAACCGTATGGAGGCACACATCATGATCAGCAGGCAACACGAGTGAGATCGCGGAATGTAGCCTGATTGGGAGTAAGAGGATCCATAGTATCCAAAGCCTCCCAGACTTCCTATTCATTTGTCATGTTTTTGTTATCTGTAACATTAATTACTTTTCTAAGATAGATTACTGACTTTTCAAGGGACAGGTAAAATTTATGCAGAACCATTCTGATTTATCGATTATGCCTGCATAGAAGTATTGTGCAGTATAACACATTTCCGAGCATAAAAGTTTGTGATCTCTATAGTTTTGAATTATATCGAGATAGGTGTTGTAAATGCCAGACAAAGTGTCTGAATGATATTATTACTAATAGATGCAACCAGTTTAATTTTGTTCATTTTCAATGATTGGCTTTCCCCATGGTTGAATCTTTGCTTCAAGTTTGTTTATGCATATAAGTGAATTCTAGATTGTCTTAGTAACTTTTGCTCCATTGGTTTTGTTGATGAGCATGGAATGGGTTAAGATGATCTCCGTATATTTTCCTCCTTTCCATTCATTAGTAATTTAGGCCTTCCCAATTCTTGGTTTATATTATGAATGATTTTTTGATTTTTTTTTTTCTTAAGTTTCTCATGCTCCCATGACATGTAGCCATGTAGGTCTGCCTCAGTTTTGTTTCCACACGAGCATCCTAGTTCCATGCACTTAGTCTAAATATGCACTTATTAACTAGATGTCTCATGTGTGCTTAGCTACAAGTTACATCTTCACGCACGTGGTTGTTAACTTAAGCTTCTCATCTTACATTTATGTAATTGATTTTTTTTTTTTGGAAAAAAGAAGACGCACGACAGCATTAAAAGAAGAGTTTCAAATTAAATAGGTGTTATGAGTATTTCAAAACCATGAGAGAATGCTCTTAACCCAAAGACATGATCAAAACTTTAGAGTGCTCAAACTAAAATATACCCTATTGAATCAATGATAACTATATTGTGTGTCATGACAATTAATATATATAGAGTAAATTCATTCTAAATGTACTCGAAGCCTACGAATTTGATGTCAATAAGTTTTATAATTTGTTGGTTGTTTGCACATCTTTTTTATAGCAATAATCTATGACTCGCAGCTTTAACCCAAGGTTCATTTTGTTTCCATCCCGTTTATTAGAGTACCACAATCAATTATACAATCCACATTAGTATCAATTTTCATTTTAGCATTGCACCGTGAACTCTCCATCATATATGGGTCTAGTTGCTCAACTACTCCCTCTGAATGCAAGTTCTTATGAATACTTATTACTCTTATTTTAAATCATTTTTGTATTGTTATCTCGCTAGATATATGTATCATTGTACAACATAAGCCACATGTTAATTAATTTTATCATACTGTATAATTCTAAAAAGATAGGATGTGATCGGATGCACTGGTTGCAGCTTCATATAGGACCAAGACTTGGTTGCTAATACACGTTGCAGCAGGTGTAGCCGATCTGCATCCATAGTTAGAAAAGTTTGATGCACTCGAAGGAAGATTATGGCACTAATTGATGACACTCCACCTTATTATATACAATTATAAAATGACTTATATAGTGGAATCATTTTTCAGAACACAATTTACTATATAGACAGTACTATTATTGGCTTTACGGAGGCGCTTAAGATTCTATTTATAAACAACCACAAGATAGACAATATTGCATCATTATACGTACAGATCACAACATCACCCTTTCGCATGCATATCATGTATTCTAGAAATATCAAAAAAATTATGTGAACCATACTTTTAAGAATGCACACCCCATTCAGCCTTTCAGTGTGCCTGTTTTGCCCCGGCGCTTGATGGCAGTTTTTTTTTTTTGAGAAATTACACAGTACAACTCAAACACTCATAATCCTTGGTGGCAGTTGCCAGGCTCCTGGGTCTTACGGATTGTGACAATTTTGAGGGCCTGATTTCGTAGCCCGCTGATCAACTGGGCTTAATAAGCCTTATTTCGTCTTGGGCCTACTGTTACACAGGATTACAGGACAGAGAAAATAAATACATCTTGCAGGATTCGAACCAGCTGAGCTACTTTGTTTTTGTTTCACTGGTGTCATATGTATTTTATTATAAGAGCGCAGCGTCAGCAAGACACCGGAGTGAGATCCCACATTCCTGGTCTATGGCATGAGATCCGAGAGCTAGGCATGTCTTTTATCAATTTTTGAGTTAGTTTTGTTAGACGGGAGACAATTTATTTGCGCATATTTGCTCTAAACAATCATCCTATAATCATCGTGTTTGCTCATGGGTTGGTTGCCTTCCGAACTGGCTGATGGAAGCAACAACCAAAGATTGTAACTGTGCGAAGAATGAATAAAAGCTCTCATGATTTGCCTTAAAAAAAGGAGAAAATAACTCGACCACACCATTCGTTAGGTTGGTGCATTTTAGTCACATAATTTGAAAACTATTAAATTAGATCATACAATTTGTTATGTGGGCGTGCAAAATAAGTCAAAAATATAACATAACATCATACTAGGATGACATGTGAGTAGAGAATAACCGTCATGTTGACAACGATGCCATGTGGTTGGAGGAGTACGAGAAAACAAAGTAATTTTTGCCTATGCTATGCAAAATACATCTTGCTTGTAGTACACATCACTGAAATTCATATGAATGTTGCTTTAGTTTTGTTCTATAGGACTTGTCCAACATATATCAATAGAAGAGAATATTATTGACATGTGTATTTTTGTCAACCCTAGCTAGCTTATGAAACAATCAGCCTGTTCTCCTCACTGCGATGCAGCCGTTTTACTGTAGTGACTGCTGAAGAAATAACTACGAACACTGTAGCTGCTGCTGAAGAAATAACTGGAACATTGTAGCTACAAAACAGCTGCTGCAAAGCAGCGAGGCGAACAGGCTGAATACTTAGTCCATGTGGTATCCAAATCAACCGGGTAGTTTCGTGGTGGTGATTTATGACTTCATTTGCACTCATGTAACAAGTTGTGTGATTTTTTTGAGCAATTTTCAAATTGTTTAACTAAATGGCACGCACCACACAAGTTGGGGTTTCACCCACACAATTCACTCTTTTTTTTTAAGTAGGAGAGATAATCGGATGTCCAGCCTTTGATCTTAACAAGCTACAACCTACTCCCTCTGTCCATAAATGTAGGGCTTTCTAGCATTCAAATACAGAAATAGTCAATGTGTCAAAAGACTACTATACCCTTCATTTTTACCTTAACTCATCACTCTACCAACCCTCTCACCTACCATAAAATTTGTCTTATCCTCAAAACGCTTTCAAAGTCCCAAAACGCCTTATAAAAAAGGACAGAGGGAGTAATTATTATGCAGTGTGCATCACATCCGTATGCAAGTATCATAAATCGAAGAGAAAAAATAGGGAACACCAATATAAAGTTCCGTTAAGGAGAAATTATTAGAGAACAATCCTATTGATACGTCTCCTCCTAGGTTTGACCATCCACCCAATTGTATTAAGAAACAAAAAGCCCTCGCAAAAAAAAAAAAGAAACAAAAAGAACCTGCAAGGGGACCTCAATAATGTAAGGACGGCACTTATCTTTCAAGATACCTCAGCATCCGATCACATGAGCTTTGCAGCTCTCCAAGGAAGGCCTCGGCGTGCTCCTTCCTGACACAAAGCGCCAGCACGTTGGCCCCGTCCGTCTTCTCCTTGCAGGGCAGGCACGCAGCGCAGTTGGGCACACTCGCCAGATCCATGTCGCACATCACTCTCGCCGGCGTCCCGCCACCGAAGTCGACCTCGTCGTGTCCGAGATTCCGACAGCTCGTCACAAAGAACGCGTTGTATCCAAACAGCTGGGCGTCGTGGGCGGCCTCCACACTTCCCTGCAGCACGCCGCCTCGAGCTTCTTCTTCGTCTCCTCCGGCACCGACAGCAGCAGGCTTCTTGAACTGGTCGGGTATCCGGCGCTTGGCACGCTTGATCAGCTTCACGACGTCGTGGACGTCGCCGTTGGCCACTTCGCCGCTCGTGGGCACGACCAGCTGCAGCGTGACGCAGTTCCCGTAGTACCCGTCCCTGGCGCCGACGTGCTCCCGCACGTTCGCGGTGAAGGCGAGCGGAGCTGGGGTCTCGGGGTCGGACATGACCACACGGGTGCGGCATTGCCAGAGGATGGCGACGACCGCCTCGAAGACCGTGCACGGGCCGTCGTCAGCGGCGCTGCTGAGGAACCCGTCCTTGACACGGTTGATGAATCCCGACGGGATGGTGATGTCGAGGTAGGCGAAGTCGTCCTGTGGCTCGAGCGTGGCCATCGCCTTGTCGACGGCGGCGATGAACGGCGGCAGCTCCGGGAGGGAGTCGTCGCCGCAGCTGACCGGGAAGACGGACGGCCGGGGCAGCCCACGCGCGAGCTCGCCGACGGCTTGCAGGAACTGCGCCATCCCTTTGCCGTCTGCGACGGCGTGGTTCCACGTCACGGCGACGAACGACGAACGAAACCACCGCACGAGAACTCCATCACCTGCATGAGCAGCAGGGGGTCGGAGTGACGGCAGCCTTCGGCCGCGTCGTAGAGGAGGGCGAGAGCTCCTCCATCATCTTTTATAGACCACAGATTACAAAGTTTACGAGGGAGTGGATATGCAGTTGAGGTAAAACTACAGAGTTTATCAGCTGTAGCCATACTAGGTAAACAAATGAGGCTGGATTACAAAGTTTACCAGCGAATAGGTATGCAGATGGGGCAAGATTACAGAGTTCGCCAGCGTGTAGGTATGCGGATGAGGTATAAAAAAAAAATCAACGAACAGCTACTGATGCGCTCAAGCCCTGGGCACGACACTTGCAAAAAGCAGGGGGGGGGGGGGGGGGGAAAACAACTTGGCAACTTGCAAGGCGACGGGCAAACGTGGTCCCTCGTGGAGCAATCACTTCGTGAGTTCCTATTGAATCAGATTGTCGCCCTGCAGGCTGCAAGTCATCGTGGGGTTGTGGGGGCGCACGACGACGGCATTTCACCAGATCAGGAACTCTCTGATCAGAAGCAACAAGCAAGTCGTGCTCCTCCCATGGTAGTGGATGTTTGTGGTCCGACCGTGGCTCCACAAATGGCTGCAGTACTGAACCCAGCAGCACCGAGCAGCAAGGTGGGTGTTAGCTGCAGATGGTAGCTCCCAATCGTCATCTTCATCACCTGACGACCCCCTCACACCTGAGATTCAATTGGACATTGCTATTGAAGTTGTATACCGCTTGGACGTGGCAGAGGAAAGAAGATCGTTGTCAGTAGACGAGCAGTTGCGTCGTGAGTTTTTGCTTGCTCAGATTATTGCTTCTTTGAAGGTGACCATGGGGGCATGTCACCAGCAGTTCGATACTCCACCCATGGAACTCATGGGGCAGGTCGAGGCTCCACCCATGGCTAAGGACTTCTCTGGTCAGCATCCGGTTGTGATGGTTGCCCGGTTACATTGTTCCTACCAGGCCTTCATGTGTTGCCAAAGATGTCCCCGGTGGCAAGCTGGATGGGATGGACGTTCAGTACACGGTGCCCTATACAAGTTGTGTTAGTTGGGGCAAGTCATGTTGCACCTCGCGCTGTCCTATGCGAGATGGCCGGTGGGTGGTCGAAAGGAGCTGGACCCCAAGTTACGGTAGGGAGGCCACATTGCTGCCGCACTTGCCTTGGCAGAGAGCAAAGCCTCCATGGGATGCTATGAAGGAGACACACCGGAAGGGAAGTATGGAAATGGAACTTGTTTCAAATGTTCATCCATTGGCCGGGAGGCGGCGAGGTACCGGTAACTCCAATGCAATGAAGCAGCTTATGGATGTAGGATTTAATGGTAGTATGTTGTCTAGGTGCGAGTAGTAGCCTTATGTGTTTGGTCGTTGGTCATAGGTCGGCTCTTTTGATACCGCAGGTAGTAGCCTTTCATTTTCTCAAACGTAGGATTTTTTTTGCGTTCGAGAAAACGAAAACGGTTTCAAATGTTGATTTTTTTTTTTATTGTGATGTAGCATTGACAACATATTTATTTCCCTTGTAATAGTTTCTACAATTGCTACTAATAATATCTTGCTTCCTGATTTTGTAGCAGCATATACTAGCACTTGTTGGAGAACATAGCCTAGTTAGCGGGAGTTTATATATTACCTTCTATGCGAGGATTGCTTGTAGCAAAAAATAAATTCCTTTTTAATTAAAGAATGAAATGAGGAATATTTTTAGCATGCATGGTTCACAAATATTAATACAGATATGCATGCCACCAGTTCAGCATATACTATAAATTCAGTCTAATGATAAAATTGTGGACATGGATCCAGTTCACTTTCACATTCATACAAGCCTGAACTATCTGCCTATATTAGTACCCTCTTGCTCGCTAAATATGACCACAAAAACCAACACCCAGGCATATGTGGCCAAATTTTTAGCATGCATGCTTCACAAAAATAAATACAGATATATATGAATGCCACCATTTCAGCATATACTATAAAGTCAGTCTAATAAAAAATTGTGGATATGGATCCAGTTCACTTTCACATTCATACATGCATGATATCTGTCTATATTAGTACCCTCTTGCTCGCTAAATATGCCTGAACTGATCGTAAACCAAAACATCAGTACAATCGATTTACACTTGAGTACGCTTCCACAAATTAATCTAGCATCCATGAGAATTAGAAGCATGATCCTTCTTGCTCTCATTTCGATGTTTCTTTGTGTCAATGCTAGTGAGACCTACTCGAGTGATTGGAAACCGATATCAGCTAGTGACAGCATTGTCAATGCCCTAGGTTCGTGGGCAGTGGATCAGCAGCACACTGTCCTAAGCTTCATCAAGGTGGAGAGTGCTCGATATCAGGAAGCCAACATCTCTGATATAATCTATGAGCTAATCATTATTGCCTCCCCCCGTGCTGGAGCTACGCAGAAATACAAAGCATTGGTTTACATGATTGACGATATGAAACCTGGAAAGGTCCTCTCTTTTGTCTGGATAGGATAATCTTAAACAATTCATGTAAAAGTTAGGCAATATTTATACTTTTGAATATATGGAATAAGTTACTTCATTTTGCAAGAGCATCTGCAAGTCAATCTACGATGACTTGATGATGATGTCCTGAGAATGAAAATGCGATGACCCTATTATTATGAATAGAAAAAAGTCCATTTTACTCCCTTAAACAATTCACTTTGTCTATTTGACCCTCTAAACAAAATGATGGCTCATTTTACCCCCCAAACAATTCTATTTAGTACAATGTACACCTTTTTGAAGTTTGTCTTTTTTGTATCACAGCCTACAAGTGGAATTTGAAGCTCAAATTTTGCATGATGGTAACTCACACAAAAAACTATACTAAAAAAATTATGACATATTATTTTGATTTTATTTACATAGTTTCATAGAAAATAAACGTTATATGCATAAATATGATATCAAAAAAACAATTTAAAAATATTTTAACATAGATTATTGTGGCAACTAACACCATGCAAAATTTGAGCTTCAAATTCCACTTGTAGAATGAGAAACAAAAGAATCAAACTTCAATAAGGTGTACATTGCACCGAATGAAATTGTTCGAGGGAGTAAAGTGAGCTATTATTTTGTTTAGAGGGTGAAACAGACAAAGTGAATTGTTTAGGGGAGTAAAATTGACTTTTTTCATATGAATATTACTCCAAAACAAGCCATCCCGCGAGGCAAGATTACAAAGTTTATTACCAGCGAGTAGGTATACAAAGTGTATAAAAAATCGGAGAACGGCTGCTGATGCGCCGTGGGCACCGACACTTACAAATAGCAGATAGAAGAGCCTGAATCTCAAAGCATCCGATCGCATGAGGGTTTTTTAGCTCTCCAAGGAAAGCCTCGGCATGCTCCCTCCTGACACAAAGCGCCAACACGTTGGCACCGTCCGTCTTCCCCTTGCATGGCAGGCACGCGACGCAGTTGGGCACCGTCCTCAGCTCCACATGGGCCACATGGCACATCACTCTCGCCGGCGTCCCGCCGCCGAAGTCCACCTCCTCGTGCCCGAGGTTCCGCCAGCTGACTGCTGCTTGGCATGCGGGACCAGCTTCAGCTTCACGACGTCGTGGACGTCGCCGTTCGCCACTTCGCCGCTCTTGGGGAGGACCACCTGCGAAGTGATGCAGTTGCCGTAGTAGCCGTCTTTGGCGCCGACGTGCTTTCGAACATTGGCGGCGAAGACGAGCGGAGCTGGCGTCTCGGGGTCGGCCATGACCACGCGTGTGCGGCACTGCCAGAGAATGGCAACGACCGCGTCGAAAACCGTGCACGGGTCGTCGAGGAACCCGGCTTTGATGCGGTCGATAACGCGCGAGCTCGCCGACGGCTCGCAGGAACTGCATGCGCCATGCCCTTTCCGTCGGCGACGACGTGGTTCCGCGTCACCCCGACGACGAACCCGCCGCACGAGAACTCCGTCACCTGCACGAGCTGAGCACCAAGGGGTCCGAATGGCCACAACCCTCCAGCATGACGTCCTCCAGGGAGCAGCTGGCCGATGCGGCCACGAACGCCACGCCCTCGCCGGTGCAAGCGATGCAGAGCTCGCCGTCGTCTCCCGCTGCGGCGCGGCCGGCGATGGGGAAGTAGTGGACTAGGGGCGTGCGACAAGGCCCTCTCCTTATGGTCATGGCGGGTTCGTTGATCGCGTGGTCGAAGACGTGGAACGACGTGATGGGGGAAGAACGCGAGGGCTTTGTCGAAAGAAGAGAGGTTGATGTGACCGATCGTCGGCGTCGCCGGCGCGGTCAATGGGCCGACGAGCACCGGCGAGGACTTGGTGACGTTGATGCTCATGGGATCTGTTCTTTTGGTAATGGTGGTGCGTGTGCTGGTTCCAGAGTGAGGTACAAAAAGTTGAAAGCTTATACATTGTTTACAACAAATTGGAAGCTGACTTTTTGTGCTCAAGCACTGCGCGCGAAGAGTTTGAGAAAAGTCAACTAAGTACACCACCACAATTCTTCTACTTTTATATGTTGATGAAGTATTCTTGCGAAGGGTTTGCCATCTACGTCTCTCTCGCTTCTGTGTTTGCAACCTTTTGAGTTTTAACGTTTCAAAAAAAAAAAAAAAACTTTTGAGTCTTAAAGCGCAATCAACAGGCTAATATACACTTGGGCATCGTAGGCAGGCAGTATGCTACTTGCAATCACAACCATACGAAACACACGCACAGCGCATCTCCAAAATGGTGCCCACAACTTTTGCAAAACTTCTGAGTTCTGACCGAAACCGGCCGATTTTCGTTTTATCGCCCTAGACCAGTATTTTTCTAAAACCGAAATTCAAAACAATAATTACTCGTGTGTTTGCTCTGCTATCTTACTAGTTGAAGATGGGTTTAAAGTTGTTCAAGATGTCGTACGAGCTTCTTTAGCCGGCTCCTTATTATTCGACATGAGCTCCAATAGGTTCTCTAAAATGGGTCCCTATGTCTCCCTCACTTCTATTTTATTACTGTTTTGACCAGCTTAAAATAAGCTTTCTTCTATAATTGATTCATGTCAAACCATGTTATGTTTGACCAAAATTATAAAATATGTATTAATGTTTGGAATATCAAATTAGTATGACAAGAGCCATCGCAAAATATACTTTTATAGTTTACTTATTTATGTCGAAGGTATTAATATTTTACATGAACACAAACGTAATGTCAAATTACTCTACAACATTAGTTAAAATTGAATTAACTTGACTTTGAACAACTTTGAAACATCACTAATTCATAGGTAATATTTTGTAACTACTTGTATGCACTATTTAACTCAGCAATAAAATAAGGGTACTATCCGGTTTCTCGATCCATCCTCATAAAACTATCTTATGTCTTAGAATACTTGTCATTCTGGCTACATACCAAGTTCACAGAAGATGCTATGAATCTGGACAAACATATGTCAAGATTTATAGAAGATGCAATAAACCTGGACATCCAAAAACATAGCCAGAATGCCAAGTAAAATGAGTCGAATGGAGTATATATTTTATCGTTATCACAAAACTACAACTTCTTTAGCAAAATGTTCATAAAACTACGTTTTAACTGTTCTGCAATGTGTGGGTACTAAACTCCTCAAAATGTAGCTTTGTGAAAATTTGTTGTGAAGACAATGGAGTACTTCCTGTTTTGCGAAGTAACACAACACAGACGTAGACACTACACGTATACACACCCAGCTTCTATGAGGGCATCTGAAAAACTAGCGCAATTTGATCTTAAGATTCACGAACTCACCATAAGTGCTTCGTTATCGACGAGAGAACGTTGCCTCCCACTAAAGAATAATTTTATCGTAAATGCAACGCACATGCCAAGTTGAACTTGAACCTGAGCTATGCTAAGTTTGCAAGACAATGAAATAGTTGTGTGAAGTAGGATAAACACGAAGTATAGGTCTAAAGAAGTGTGATGTCACCACCAGCAGAGCTTGCATGTCAACGTCTCCACCAGCTTGCCACCACTATTGTCCACAAGGTCGTCTAACTTCGATGACATGCTCAAGCTTCGCCATGAGGACAAGCGACTAGGAGCAGGTCGGTGGTCACGCTCGCTTGACAATGGGTTGTCGTGAGCGAGACAAGCTCCTTGCTCGCCCTAAGAACTACTACAATGCGTCCCCCAACTGCTTCAACCTTCGCCGAGGCCGCACCATATGCTCCGCATCAGCCAAGCTAGCTCCTAGCAGTGCAGTGGCGGGCCCAGGTTTTGAAGAAAGGGTATTCAAAATTTTCTAAGCGCGTGAAAAAGAAACTATACTAGCCTAATTTAAAGACAAGTTGTGTAAAAAATATATCAAAAACAATAGCAAAATTGATCCAAACTTGGAATTGATCACACAGAAGTAGTGGTTGAGTTGTTTTTTCGGCTGAGTATAGGTTGCTTATGTTGTTTTTTATGTTTTTCAAACATATAATAGTACATACACTATATATACAAAAACTTTTGTTCAAAATAATGGGTATTCAACTGAATACCCATGAATTAACCTGGGCCCGCCCCTGTAGCAGTGGAGGAAGAACATGATAAGGGGATCTCACTGAGAAGGCAGATAGGAGGTAGAGTATCGAGCACTAGTGATGGCGGACGACTACTTCTCATGTTGATTAAAACATGCATATGCAGCTGCAGCTGAGAGCCAAGTCCGGAGCTCATGCCCCCCCCCCCCCCCCCCCCCCCCCTTAGCTTAGGAGATGGCTCCGCCACTGAGCATCGACCAAAAGGATTAACTTCTCACATCAATGAAGCGCATTACGGCGGCATACTTGCACCATAATGGCGACGACCTCTTCGGCAGCGGACATGCGGGGTAAGGTGTGCTGCGATGAGCATTTGAATATATGGGATACAAGGCAAGGAGTGTGAGATTCCTGGTCGGCGGCGGACTAAAACACAAGGCATGGTGGATCAGGAATCCCGGTGAGAGGGAGGAGGTGACCCGTTTCTTTATGGCTTAATTGTTTAAAGTGCCTCATAAGATTTTCACACATAAGTGTTTTTATTATAAATCCCCATCCACCTACTATATTGTGTTACAAAACCACATCATTGTGCTTAATCGATTACCTATGTGTTCCAATATAAATCCCAAAAAAACTAAGTTAACTAATTTAACATTGTTAAAGTGCTTAAGTGATACTTATTCATTTTATTTTCATAAAAAATATATCAAAAATATAAAACTATGTGGCACACCGTTAAACTCTAATTGGCACTTTTTCCTTTTTGCTGAATCCCAAGTATGGAGATTATAGTCCCAATTTTTTTGGAGGCAATTGCACCGTTGCCCCTGTTTTCAACTCTAACTGCACGTTTGCCCCTACTTTTTGAAGATTGCCTGTTTTTACAAATTGAAGATTGGGTTTGCCCCTATTCCGTTTTGTAAACTTAACGGTGTTAAATCAACTGAAAAAAGACACATATACCCTTTGCACGTTTGCCCTTACTTTTTTCACAACTTCACATTCTTACCCCTGTTTCTATCGTATTGTGACTGAAATTCGAAAATATTTGAATTCATGAGTCAAATTTGATAGAATTTATTTTATATTTTTTAATTCAAGACTGAAATTTGAACAAAATTTGATAGAATTTTGTCAAAATTTTGACAGCATAACAACTGATTTTGGGAACAATTTGAAACATGGGCATGAAACAAAATCACTTAGATATCATATATGAGTCTGAACAACACCATACAAGTGTCAAAAGAACCATACAAGTCTCAACAGGACCATATAAGTCTCAAAAGCACTATACAAGTCCAAATTCACCATACAAGTGCACAAGTAAAATACAAGTCCAGCCATCAATGTCAAGCATTAAACCATGCTGCTAGCCTCCCTGAGCCTCTTCCTCTCCCTCTTCCTCTTCCTCTTCCCCTACCTGTTGGTGGTCTTCCTCCTCTCATGTCATTTGCACTTGCACTTGCACTTGCACTTCCACTTCCACTTCCACTTCCACTAGGACTGCACACAAAAGAATGTAAAGTTAAGACTGTTATGATAAGAACAAATGAACAATGTTTATTTAACAATATATGGGAGTACTTTGATGTGTGTGCATCACTTGGGTCTTATATTTAACAATATAAGAGGCTGCCAAATCCGTGTCATAACTGCTGTCACTTGGTGCCACAAGTGAATCGGTGTCGGAGTACATGCCCTCCTCATCAACACCTACATGCTCATCATCATGTAAACCTCTTCTTTTCTTCTTAGTTTTCTTCATAGGCTTAGCTCTCTCTTTTGTGCTGGTGGAAGCCTCTTTTTCATTGGTGAACTCTAAAAGAGGAATATCTGGACTCTCATTTCTGGTGTTCACTCTACTTCTCACCGTAGGATGACACCTACGTTTGGTGGGTGAGCATTGCAATGGACCCTCGAAATCCTCTATTTGAGCATATATGCACACTTCACCCTTCTCTATGTTCAGATCAATCCACTCTAGCAAATTTTCGTCATTTTTTATCTCAACACCCTCATCATCCAATTCACGCCACAATGTTATATATTGCTTAGATCCCCACATGCGTTGTGCACCTATGTCATCAACTAGCTGCAGCAAACTATAGCTATCTCTGTCAATGAACCATGGCTGCAACCTTCCCCTCTCACAGAATGTCTTTGACCCCCCATCCGGCAAGCTGAAATAAGATCGAACTCTAACAACAAGTTTTATTTTGCTGTGATTTGGCCTACAAATCACAACACATCAGTTATGGCCTACAAATGACAACTGATTCGTCCTACAAAATGAGTCGATTTCACATCCACCTCAACCAATCAGACATCAAGACAAACAAATTTACCTATGCTCATCTGCCTGCTCCATTGCCTAGCTCCTCCAGCCTGCACCGCGCCTCCACGGCTGCCTGCTCGCGCCTGCTGCTCGCCCCGCTGCAGCCTTCTACATGCCCGCACGCAGCAGCGCACGCGAGCCCGCACGCCGCGCGAGCCCGCAGGCCGCAGCGCGTGCCCGCTCGCACGCCCACCGCGCGCCCGCTCGCACGCCGCGCGCGCCCCTGCCTGCACGCCGCGCGCGCTCCCGCGCGCGTGCCTGCTGCCCCGCGCCTCCTCCCCTGCTGCTCGCGCGCCGGCGCTCGCCTGCTGCCCCGCGCGTTAGGGTTAGGGTTTGGGCGCCTGGCTGCTCTGGTTCGGGATGGGAGAGGAGAACAGAGTGAGGCGCGCGTTCGTGAGGGGAAAGGAGAAGGAAGAATGAAAGGCATCCCGGTCATTTGCTGGTGCTCTGAATTATCTTTCCTTTTTTTTATTTCGTTTATTCCATCCGTTCCTAACGGCAGCCTAAACCAGGGGCAAACGGCACTTTCAGTTTTGAAAAGTAAGGGCAAACGTGCAATCTTGAAAAAGTAGAGGTAAACATGCAGTTAGAGTTGAAAATGGGGGCAAGGGTGCAATTGTCCCATTTTTTTGAAGTTTGATAAAAACACCATGAGCCGCTCCAAACAAATGAAAACATGTTTAACCGATTAAACATGTGTAAATTAGGGTGGTTTTTGAAAGAAAATAGTTTATGGACGGGCTAAAAAATTAAGTGATTTATGAGGTGGTTTATACAATTATCTCTTTTTTTTATTTAGGCCACCAACCGTTGCACGTGCATGGCTCAGCGGAAACAGTAAGTTAAGGGACACCTTTTGCACAATCAAGGACCGGCTAATATTTGTTTCAGGGAACCAAAATGTGAAAATAGTTTCGCTGCATAAGTCTGTTTAATTAGGCCCTGGTACATGAAACGATCACACCCATTATGCACCAAAAAAAGTGATGTATAGTAAAGAAAATGTGGCTTTTTGATAGTTAAACTAATATACAAATGTTACCATACATCACTTTTTGATAGTACAAATGTTCATGCTTTGGCTGAGGTCCGAAAAAAAGCATCATAATTTAAGTTAGAAAATGCATAATCCAGTACAACTGGTGCGTTGCACTGCTTCCTTAACCGATAGCAAAAACGACACGGGCATCTCTGTCCGCCATGAAAACTGGACCACGGCACGGGGGAAAAAGGTTAGCGATTGGAAATTTGGTGCGTGTTTCATGTGGCTCGGCTGCGGGTCTGCTGCATCACCGGCTAAAAATATTGTCCACGTCTCATTGGTAGATGGTGACTGCCTTGTTTAACGACGCTGACACTCTGACAACGACCTATTAGTATAAGCCTTACCGTCGACGATATGCACGACGAAATTTATAAAACTCTTGCGCTTGGAGCCACGCAACTCCAAGCTGCTTCACCGTTAAGCAAATCCGCTGGAAATTACCACTTGCTACTGTTACTCCACTTGCTTGGATACGGCCACAAACTGCACGGTGTACGTGGTCTTAGTGTAGATTTTCAGAGACATATTGCAGCGATACTACATAATATTCGCGCCAAAAAATCCTTGAAAAGATTATCCCTGATCCGTTCGGTAGAGGGGCACGAGAAGTTGACCTGGACCGCAAATCTCGAGGCAGGATTAGGGAAGAAAATCCAAACCTAACTACTCCCCGGGCTCGACGGCCGTCGCGTGTACGACGCCCTGATCCGACGGCCGTGGCTGCCTGTCAAGGTCGCTTTCGCACGGTTTAGTTAAGTTGTTTTTGGTTTTGGTTTGGTTGGCTTGGCTTGGCTTTGCTTTGCTTGGGCGGGGCGCGCAACCGACGACTTCACCCGCGTGCGGAAGCGTTCCAAGTCCTCCAGGCTCCATCCATCTCCATCCGTCGGGCATCAACCGGCCTTGGCAGATCTCGCCGGCCGCCTCCAATTGTTTTCCCGCACGCGAGAGTCTTTCTGTAGGTCCCTAGATCTGTGCCCCGCTTGCCCCGTGGGAATCTCCGTTTCCCGCGGTCGGTTTCTTGGATCGATCTGCCCGCTGCAGCTGCTATAATCCCTCTGAAAAACCTCGCTATTTGATCCCCTTGTACCGGCTCGGCACGAAGACTCGAGCCTTGTTCGTGATCGAATTAGCGTGCGGTGCTCTGATCGGGGGTGTGCAGGATGAGGGGCCCGACATGGTGGGCGCTGCTCCTGGTGGTAGCGCTGGCTGTAGCGGACTTGGCGACGGCGAGGTTCGTGGTGGAGAAGAACAGCATACGGGTGACCTCCCCGGAGGAGCTCAAGGGCAAGTACGAGTGCGCCATCGGCAACTTCGGGGTGCCGCAGTACGGGGGCACCCTGCACGGCTGGGTCGAGTACCCCAGGTCCAACAAGAAGGCGTGCCAGAGCTTCGACCAGTTCGACATCTCCTTCAAGCCCAAGGCTGCCGGGGGACGCCCCAACTTCGTCCTCGTTGACCGTGGAGGTACGGATTACTCCGTTTTGCCCTGTTTTTTCGGTTTCTTGCTTCCGTTCAGTTGCGTTTCGCATGGTTGTTAATTTGGGAGGTTATTGGTTATTGAGTTATTCTTTGGAAAATACGGTCAAATCAATTAGTTAAGGGAATTAAGTTCTTTTATCCTGTTTTATTCGTTCTTCTCACCGATTTGCTGGTGGCTTAGCTTCTAGTAGCTCGCTTGCAGAGCGACTTTCGTGCAGTTTTATATTTTGAATTATGTTCCCTGGAATGCAGATTCCGCTTTTAGAAATGCTTCACCGTAGACACTGCTTATCCAAACAAGAAAATCTTGGTTTAGCTATGCTTCAGATGATGTTAGAATCAGAATCCTCTTAAGGATAAAAAATTTGTGTACCAAAAACATTATTCAAACTAGTGTGATGCAGAACGACAGTAGCAAAGTAAGATTCATGTTCATGTTTAAATTTAGTAAAATAAATTTGAATATGTATGATACTACAGACTCTTCTTTTGCACAACTTTTTCATCTGGCATTTAAGGTTGAAATGGTTCACGAAGATCATGATTGGTCTCTGCTTGTTAGATAGCAAATATATGTTATTGTTCTTAGTGTAAAATATGGAAGTAGTTCTTGCCTTTGGTGCAATTTACAGGGCTTGTCAATCATGTCTGAAACGGATTCTGATTCTCTAGTCCATTGTATTTTCTGATGCACAGACTGCTTTTTCACAACCAAGGCATGGAACGCCCAAAATGCTGGAGCTGCGGCGCTTCTAGTTGTGGATGATAAGGATGAACCTTTGATCACAATGGACAACCCAGAAGAAGGCAAAGAGCACCTTGAAAACATCACTATTCCCTCTGTGCTTATAACAAAGAAATTGGGTGATCAGCTTAAGAAATCTGCTGAAAAGGGTGATATGCTCAGTGTTCTTCTTGACTGGAAGGAATCTCTTCCCCATCCGGATGAGCGTGTAGAGTATGAATTATGGACAAACAGTAATGATGAATGTGGTCCTAAATGCGATATGCAAATGGATTTTGTCAAGAGTTTTAGAGGAACTGCACAAGTTCTTGAGAAAAAGGGTTATACGCAGTTTACTCCTCATTATATTACATGGTATTGTCCAGAATCTTTTGTCACAAGCAAGCAATGCAAATCACAGTGCATCAATCATGGAAGATATTGTGCACCAGACCCGGAGCAGGATTTTAGCGAAGGGTATGATGGAAAAGATGTCGTGGTTCAGAATTTACATCAGATTTGTGTATTCAAGATTGCTAATGATACTGGAAAGCCATGGTTGTGGTGGGATTATGTGCATGATTTTGCACTTAGGTGCCCAATGAACGAGAAGAAATACACCAAGGATTGTGCCCATGATGTTATTAAGTCACTTGGTATGTCCCTTTGGCACTTATTTTCATGTATCTCACTTTTCAGAGAGCTCCTCCCACTGTTTCACTATGTTTGTACATGGCCTTGGTAGTAGCCATCTCACAATATTTGTCAACGAAATGAATGCTCTCTTGTTTTCGAGTAACTTTTAATACAAATTGTGCTTTTTGGAGGAGATAAATCAATGCATGAAGAGTATTTAAGTAGGTTTGTATGTTCTAAGGTGTTAGGCACATAATTCTAGTGGATATATTGCTACATTTTGCACTGGAATTTGATCTCTTTGTTCCGTGTGCAATTGTGGGCAATTGCGGTACGGAGGAACTAATTCCCTATGTTTTTAGTTATTGTTCTTTAGTAACGTGTAATCAATTCACTAAGCTACTGCCGCTTAATTCTCTATTTACTATCTGGTTACAGGATTGGACATGGAGAAGATAAACAAATGTGTTGGAGATCCTGAAGCCGATGAGGACAACGAAATTCTAAAGGCCGAACAAGATTCCCAAGTACGACTGTATTCATAAATTGTACAATTTTTGTTAACTATTGCTACGGGATTCCATATTTGCATCAAATTTGTGGTATACTTAGCACTTCGTGTTTTTATTATATAGATTGGTCATGGTAAAAGAGGAGATGTCACGATACTACCCACTCTTGTCATTAACAACAGGCAGTACAGAGGTATGCCAAGTATTTTGTAGATCCTCCTTTTTGGGGGCAATGTTCTTGTATCTCACATTAGTTTCTGTTTTTCCCTCTTCAGGCAAGTTAGACAAAGTTGCTGTCCTGAAAGCAATCTGTTCAGGATTTGAGGAGACAACTGAGCCTGCTATTTGTTTGAGCGAAGGTCCGCAAGTTTTTCCTTTTTACTTCCAAGTGTTTTCCTAGATGTTATCTGATGCGGCATTTACTCTTTTCTTTCCTTTTATTTATGTCATACAGATGTTCAAACAAATGAGTGTTTGGATAACAATGGGGGCTGCTGGCTTGACAAGGCTAACAATGTTACTGCATGCAAGGTACAGTTTTCATGCCATACATGCTGATATTTAACCTGGTCTTCTTTCTTAAATTCTTGTCTGATAAGGGAGTTCTACTTGCATTATATGAGAATGCAGGATACCTTCCGTGGGCGTGTTTGTGAGTGCCCTATTGTGAAAGGTGTAAAATTTGTTGGTGATGGGTATACCAATTGTGAAGGTACTATGTGAACTTACTGCTGAATTTCATTAACAGAAGTAATTTTCTTTACGGAACTACCTTTGTGCTTTTCAACTTAAGATTTTGGACATGTACATAGTCAGTAGTCTCCAATACACACCTTTAACTATTCTTATTTCTAATTATATGTTAGCAGAAAATATTTTAAAATGTAGTTATATGAAAGTACTTTTGTTGATTGTTTGGTGGCAATCTACATACACGTGACAAATCTAAATGCTTTTATGTATTGATTAAAGTTTTGAAATATTGTTTGTACGCATCCAACTAGGACAAGAGAACATATCGTAGTAAAATGCTGTTGCCTTACATATAAGCAGAACAGCACCTTAGGACCAGATTTATGTTAGCTGGAATTTGGTAGTACAACTTGAATTGACACTTGCCATTGTCAGCTTCTGGCATTGGGAGGTGTGAAATCAACAATGGGGGATGCTGGAAGGAAACTCAAAAGGGAAAGACAATCTCTGCCTGCCTGGTAAGCAGTACTATGGAGACATTATTTTTTTTTCTTCTTTCCAGTTTGTTTGCTATGTGAAAACTAAAGGTGGAATTCTGCAGAACGAAGAATCTGAAGGATGCAAATGTCCAGCAGGCTTCAAGGGTGATGGAATAAAAAGCTGTGAAGGTAAGGAACTTGTACTCACAATCTTGAATGCTATAAGGTTTTTTTTTTTTCGGAAATGTAAAAGGGCATAAATTGGTGCTGTATATCGGACTAAAGCCCTAGGGCCTGGTTTAATGGAGCAAATAAAACTTTTGCTGGGGTTTCTACCTCCAGTCTTAGCACTGAAAACGTAACAAACATCCCAAATTCAAGGGACGTTGTCACGTTGAGATAGTGAGATTACAGGTCACAAGGTTCAACCCAACCCGATACCAGAGAAACTATGAGCGAAGCCAAAATACAGTGACATTACGTATAAGAAACTATGTGCTACTTGGTCACTCAAATCAGAGTTGCCAGAATCCTCATTGAGGTCACCGCGGAAGATGTTCCATTGCTTTATTGGAGCAATCCTTGACTATCTTCTCCTTGTGCACAATCAACTTCCATTGCTGTAAAAGAGCATATTTTTTAAGTATCCGCTCGAGAAACTAGTATATTCTTTTTTTTTTGGGGGTGGGGTGGGGGGGTTCACTTGGCACCTCAAGACCTCAGAATCAAAGCATTTCAGATCCAACTCCATGACCCAATCGACCTCAGAAAATTCAGTTCCTAAAACTCTCAACCGAGTTGTTTTAGGTGCCGCTTCAAAGCATTTCAGATCCAACTCCATGACCCAATCGACGCCCAAAACTATACGATCAACAGTTTCACCATGCCATACTGTTCCACACAATTCCAATTAAGTTCACATTGATTCCGCATATTGGCTTTAACACTTCACCTATTCATCTGAGACCACTTCACGTCAATGGAGTTCTTACTGTAGATTTCATTGATTGAGCTTATATGGATTTTTTTATTTGACCTATTTGCAGATGTTGATGAATGCAAAGAAAAACTTTTCTGTCAATGCAAGGGTTGCAGCTGTACAAATACGTGGGGAAGTTACGAGTGCAGCTGTGGCGGCGACAATATGTTATACATGAGAGAGCATGATACTTGCATCAGTGAGTTGCCTGACCTGAACTTTTACCTGGCCTTCTAGTTCTGCCTCATATTTTCCTTGCAAACACTTTTTTCATTGACCTGCAAAATACTTTCTTTTGTTAAAGATGATTGATTTGTACTTCCTTTTAAACCATGGAAACTAAGTTGTTTCTCAGTTGTTGGTTTGTTTCTCAAATAATGCTGGTATGCACCACTGAGTAGTTGCTTAATAAACTGTGGTTATCTTTAAAAACATGTTGCAGTTGCACAACCTTATATCATACTTACTGTGTGGTCCGTGCAATGAAGATATTGTATTAGTGAGATCAATGGAACTATATATTCTCGGTAATTGTAATACCATCTACAGGAATTTCGTTGCAGTTCGATGTTACTACTTTTGAGTTGGCAAGAGTAGCAGTTTTTATCCATGTTATAAGGCTCTTGCCCCTTTGATTCTTTATATTCTAATTAGGTCTTCTATCTTTTGAGATTGCGTTGCGTGAGATGGCATTTAATCATCACATATTCATCAATGGAATCTGTGGAGCTACTTGAATAGATACTGTTGTGTCCTGGTCATTATCAGTTCTTACTCCATTTTCCCTCATTATGGTAGTGTTGGGCTTCACTTTCTTTACCATGTCACTCAAACTATTGTATATAAACATAACTGTATGGACAAATTAATAATCTAAGATGCATGCTCAAATAAAGATGGATGTTCATTTATTTTTCTATATTTAACTTGTCTCTTACCATTTTCTGAACGATTCTCAGGCAAAGAAGCTACTACCGCCGCTGTTGGCTGGAGCTTCCTGTGGGTTATTTTCTTTGGGCTCGTTTTTGCTGGGGTTGGAGCATATGCAGTGTACAAATACCGGCTAAGGGTAAAAACAACGATCCATCTCTCTTTCGCCTTTTACCTTCGTTTGCATGTGGTCACATGTAGGACTTCATTAGCCGCTATGATACATTTGTTTATCGCCTGACTCAAATCTGCATATCATTTGTCATCAGAGTTACATGGATTCAGAGATTCGCGCAATCATGGCCCAGTACATGCCTTTGGATAACCAAGAAGGAGCAAACCTTAACCAGCATCATGTGGCGCATGCTGAGGATATCTGAAAGGGCTCTTCTTTCCCGGACCAAACATAGGAGCGTGCAACATCTAATCTATACTGCCGCGTCAGTGACCATCGACTTTGCAGAGGTCAACTAGGCGCAAAGATACGGGTTGTGAGCGATAAAAATATACCGTGTGATGTAGTATGATTCTAAAGATACTCATTGTTGCACATCTCTTTTCTGATACTCTTGATGAACAACAGCATAGGGGATACCATCATAGTTTAGCCCTCTTTAGCCTTTTGTTTTTCTTCACACTTGTGGTGGACGGTCGCATACATGCCAACATTGTGTAAATACTGTTGTTGAGACTAAAGATTTTTTTTTTCTTGCCCTTATATCCCTTAATAAAGCTTTGAGCCTTCAAGCGGCATGCCAATGCTTGTGGCATGGGTTTTTATATACCTGTATGTGGCTGCTGTTGCTTGAACCTGTCGATCAGACTGCTTTCATTTCGTTGCATGGTTACGGTTTATGAATGAACTCATGCAGAATTATTGCTCTCCATGGTTACGGTTTATGTAACTACATACCAGTACTAATGTGCAACGGAGATTTCCTTGATTCCCCCCTGGATGAGACATGAAAAGGAGAGTTGCATGGTCGGATTGCAGCACACAGGTGCTCCAAAAGAGGAGAGAACCAGCCAACAAAAGAAGGGCGCGCGCGTGCAGCTTTTCCATGAGAAAGCATGGGCAGCATGATAGTGTGTGTGTGTGTGTGACCTTTCTTCCTTTTGAGGGCGGGAGGGCTGCCCGAACGATTCCTTCTGCTGCTGCTCTGATGATCTTGCTTTGAGACGCTCGCTCACCGCTGCCATGATTTGTCAGGGCGGGGTTCCCAGATCAACAATTCTTTCGATCTGCTCGTCTTGGCCATTTCCTACAGCTAGATTAGAACAGTAGGCTTTTGTTTCGTGTGATGGTTTGTATCTTGAGAATGCAGCAACGATCAGTCATTCAGTTGGTCACGGTTCTTTGGTTCGGCATCAGATGGCTACTGCACTCGGCTAGTCTCAGCTGTGTGCTACGCAAAAGCGTCCAAATAAAGCCCTGGCATTAGCTTTTGTCACTTGTCACGACGTAACCAGCTGATGGCTCAAACCGTGCCGTTTGTGTGAGATTTTGCTTGTGTCGAGGAATATTGTTCTTGCGTGTTTTGAGCGTGCCCGTGAGCATCTGATAAGCGAACTAGCAATGGGATATGATGGCACAAACACATGAACTACTCCTAGTCCTAGATCGAAGCTACAGATTACACGCGCAGCCACCATGCGCATCTGCATGAACAATCATGGATAATGAGTGAATCGAAGATCTGAGCAGAGATTTGGCTGCTGAAAGCAGGATGCCATCCTTTTTTACTACTATACTACTAGTACTATTGTCGGATGGTGAGGATCAGGCATGCTCATTAGCCATGACGCGCTCAATAGGAGCGTAGCAATCTGATCTGCAATTTTGCTCTGATATGCAGTGGCGGAGCCAGAGTGACTGGGAAGAGGGGGCCGGAATGAATAATATTGCTGTTAATGTTGTGATTAATTACCTAAGCATCATTATTACTGTTCATCCTCAAAGAAACAACAAAACCAAGGAGGAGCCGGAGCCCAGGTTGGCCTGAACCTGGCTCCGCCCCTGCTGATAAGCCAAACTCCATTTGGTGTGTGTATTCTTTGAGTAATGTTTTTTTTTTTGGAAGTGTTGAGTAATCTTTTTGAGAGAGAGGTAGGAATGTTATTGTTGACGTTCACAAAAAAAAGCACAATGCTGCCTCCGACAGAGGACAGATGGTGAAAGGCGAGATTCGACCGTTCATGTTCATAAGCTTGTGGGGCCCCCGGCCCGGCATGCACAGCTTTCGCCGAATCGAAATTGATCGTGCCTGCCGGCCCGTCGTCGTCGCAGGCACGATCCGGGGGAGGAGGAGGCCGTCGCTTGCTGCCGTCGCTGAACGGTGTCGCTGTGCATCCGGGGGAGGAGGCCGCGCAGCGCGCACGGCGGAGGGCAATGAATGCGTCCTTGTGTATTGATGGCGGCAATCAAGACACCCCTGTCGTCGCTGCCTGCCTCCGGTGCGCTGCGCCCCTAGTCGGCAACTCGGCATCGATTGCGGCGCCGGACGCGGACGGGGCAGACCGCGCAGCGGCCACCGATTGCCCACTCCCGCCCGCAAGCGCGCCGAGCGCCGGACGTGGGCGGGAAAGGCGCGCGCTGTTATTTTCGCGTCGAGAAGCCCGTTCGGCGTGGGACGTGGGCGGCCGCGGCGGGTTCAGGGCTCCCCGCGGCCGTCCCGTGGCCGGATCGTGTCGTGGACTCGTGGGCGAACTTGTGTCACGATCCGTGAGCGCTGGACGTGCGGGGCGGCAGTCGCCGGCGCGGCGCTATCAATTTGCTGGCGCACCCGGCTACAACTCGTACGGCGTGTGCATGGTCGGTCCTACGCCGTGCGACTGCAAACCCGTGAAACGACTCGTGCCCCGAAGGCGTCCTGGCACGGCCGCACGGACGGGGGGCTTCCGTGACCGGAATAGAGAGGCGTGGGACAGGGAGTTCAAGCATGTGTGCTTTCTTCAGTGGCAAGAGAAACCTGAGTATTCGCGAAAAAAAAAAGAGAGAGAGAGAAAAACCTGAGTAGTACTATGGTCCAAAGTTGGGTTTCATCGGGCTTTTCTAACCAAATTCGAGGCTCTCGCGACCGCGCGACGGACGCATCGCCGGGCCCCGTCCAATCAAACGGACGCAGACTGCTCGCCGTTGCGCCTGCGCCCTGTACCAGCACGAACATGACGCGGGCGCCGCAGATGCGCCTCAAAAGCACCGACGACTCGCGCGGCGGTCGGTCTTGCTCTTCTGTGCCCGCCCGGACCGGTCCACCGCGGCCTCGAACCGGGCAGCCCCGCCCCGCCCCGCGCTAGAATCGAGGAGGAACCAACCAGCGCACGGACGCACGCAACACAAAGCCCTCTCGGTCCATGCACCCGGCCCATCCCGTGCGACGCGCCTTATTAGAGCAAGTATTATGGCCGGCGAATAGCCGGCGTAGGTCAGCAACTGAGCCGAGGTGGAGGAGAGAGGGAGGAAGAGAGAGAAGAGTACGGGCGATTGTTTCGTCGCCCGCTCAAGCAGCAGACCCGAGGTGAGTGCTCGCTTTCAGCCAATCTCCGAATGCTAAAGCTAAGATAAAGTAATTAAATATTTCATGAAGACATGCAAACAGCCAACGCCCACTATACCACTGCTGGCTGAAAGTGACATGTTTACTCATACCACGCCGGCAGCCGGCGACTCCATTATCCTTGCTCTTAGCCGGGGTAACCGTCCGCTCGGCGCATCTCAGCCATCGGTCGTGCTCTGCGCCTGCTCCCCCCCCCCCCCGTCCGTCCGATCCACACCGTCCTCCTGCTCTTGAGCAGCTTCTTTGCCCCCCCCCCCCCCCCCCCCCTCTCACGCTCTGCGTTTCTGCTCTCTTCCGCTTTTTCAGTCACCACTCAGCCCACGAGAGCCCACTCCCCTCTGCTCTCTCTCCCTCTTCATTCCCTCCCGTTCCGCAATGGCGTTCTCCGGCGAGGTGGCGGCGGCGACGTAGAAGACGGGTGCATCCTTGCTCGCCAGGTAAGCTTCTGCTTCTCATAGTAAAAAGGTTATCCCGCCGTGGAGTCGATTTCTAGAACTTATTAAAAGTCGGTTACATTGGTGCTGTTTCTTGCCTTCAATCTGCAGGATACAGAAAAGAAGGTGACATTTGAAGTTTTGAGGCCGTTTCCCGCAGATTTACGCCGACCTCAACAGCAATGCGGCCTCTCGCGCTGCTGCTGGTTCTCGCCCACCTCGCCCTCCTGGCGGCGGCGGCGGAGGCCAAGGGCGGCGGGGCGGGGCTGGACGACGACGTCCTCGGGCTGATCGTGTTCAAGTCCGACGTGGTGGACCCGGACGGCCGCCTCGCCACGTGGACCGAGGACGACGCGCGGGCCTGCGCCTGGGCCGGCGTCACCTGCGACGCGCGCACCGGCCGCGTCTCGGGACTCTCCCTCGCGGGGTTCGGCCTCTCCGGCAAGCTCGGCCGGGGCCTGCTCCGCCTCGAGGCGCTCCAGTCGCTCAACCTCGCCCGGAACAACCTCTCCGGCGACGTCCCCGCCGAGCTCGCCCGCCTCCCGGCGCTGCAGACGCTCGACCTCAGCGGCAACGCCTTCGCGGGCGCCGTCCCGGGGACGCTCTTCGCCCGGTGCCGCTCCCTCCGGGACGTCTCGCTCGCGGGCAACGCCTTCACCGGGGGCGTCCCGCGGGGCGTCGGCGCCTGCGCCACGCTCGCGTCGCTCAACCTGTCCTCCAACCGCCTGGCCGGCGCGCTGCCCAGCGACATCTGGTCGCTCAACGCGCTGCGCACGCTCGACCTCTCCGGCAATGCCGTCACCGGCGACCTGCCCGTCGGCATCAGCAGGATGTTCAACCTGCGGGAGCTCAACCTGAGAGGCAACCGCCTGACCGGCAGCCTCCCCGACGACATCGGGGACTGCCCGCTGCTGAGGTCTGTGGATCTTGGGGCCAACTCGCTGTCGGGCAATTTGCCGGAGTCCCTGCGGAGGCTCTCCACCTGCACATACCTTGACTTGAGCTCAAACGAGTTCACTGGGAGTGTTCCGACATGGGTTGGAGAAATGGCGAGCCTGGAGGTGCTGGATTTGTCCGGGAACAAGTTCTCAGGGGAGATACCGGGATCTATTGGTGGGTTGATGTCGTTGAGGGAGTTGAGGTTGTCGGGGAACGGCTTCACTGGTGTCTTGCCGGAGTCAATTGGTAGATGCAAGAGCCTAATGCACGTTGATGTGAGCTGGAATTCCTTAACCGGTGGACTGCCTGGTTGGGTCTTCGCGTCTGGTGTGCAATGGGTGTCGGTGTCACAGAACACATTGAGCGGAGAGGTATCGGTGCCTGTGAATGCATCGTCGGAGCTCCGGGGTGTGGACTTGTCCAGCAATGCCTTTTCTGGAGGTATTCCTTCAGAAATCTCGAAGCTGCAGAATTTGCAGTTGTTGAACATGTCGTGGAACTCAATATCTGGAAGTATTCCACCCAGCATTTTGGAGATGAAGTCACTGGAGGCTCTTGATTTGACTGGCAACCATCTAAATGGAAGCATTCCAGCTGCCATTGGTGGGGAGTCGCTGAAAGAGTTGAGACTGGGGAAGAACTCCCTCACCGGCAAAATCCCTCCTCAGATTGGCAATTGTACCTCGCTTGCTTCACTGTAAGTTTGAGCTCATTTTTCTTATTCGATTGAGTCACTAAGCAAATGTTTTGGAGTTTCCATGTTATTGAGCATGTAAACAGTGGTGAAGAAAACTAATTTATTTTGTTTGATATTTGTTTGCAGGGATCTTTCGCATAACAGTCTGACAGGAGTGATTCCGGAAACAATAGCCAGCCTCACCAATCTTCAGATAGTTGATCTTTCTCGGAACAACCTCACTGGTGGCCTGCCGAAGCAGCTATCGAACCTCCCCCACCTCCTGCACTTCAATATTTCACACAATCAGCTCTCTGGGGATCTCCCCCCTGGTAGCTTTTTTGACACAATCCCCTTGTCATCTGTGGCGGATAATCCTGGCCTTTGTGGTGCAAAGCTCAACTCTTCTTGTCCTGGTGTCCTTCCGAAACCAATTGTGTTGAATCCCGATTCTTCGTCTGATCCTCTATCACAGACTGTGCCTGTGCCTGATGGCGGCCCGCGACACAAGAAAACCATACTGAGCATCTCAGCCCTTGTTGCAATTGGTGCTGCTGTTCTAATTGCTGTTGGTGTAATTACCATCACTGTTCTTAACCTTCGAGTGCGTGCCCCTGGGCCTGGATCTCATTCTGCTGCTGCACTCGAACTCTCAGATGGATATCTCAGCCAGTCACCCACGACTGATGTGAATGCCGGCAAGCTTGTCATGTTTGGAGGAGGAAATCCAGAATTCAGTGCCAGTACCCATGCTCTTCTGAACAAGGACTGCGAACTCGGGCGTGGTGGTTTTGGCACTGTCTACAAGACCAATCTTCGAGATGGGCAACCTGTTGCCATCAAGAAGCTCACTGTGTCAAGCTTGGTTAAATCGCAAATAGAATTTGAGAGAGAAGTGAAGATGCTGGGCAAGCTACGCCATCGCAACCTTGTTGCACTCAAGGGATATTACTGGACACCGTCTCTGCAGCTTCTTATTTATGAGTTTGTCTCTGGGGGTAACTTGCATAAACAGTTGCATGAGTCATCCACCACAAATTGCCTCTCTTGGAAGGAAAGATTTGATATAATTCTAGGTATAGCAAGAAGTCTGGCTCATCTACACAGGCATGATATTATCCACTACAATCTGAAATCAAGCAACATTATGCTTGATGGCTCAGGGGAGGCTAAGGTGGGCGATTATGGGCTGGCAAAGCTACTTCCAATGCTCGATCGCTATGTTTTAAGCAGCAAGGTACAGAGTGCACTTGGTTACATGGCTCCAGAGTTTGCATGCAGAACTGTGAAGATCACGGAAAAATGTGATGTATATGGATTTGGCGTTCTTATCCTTGAGATCCTGACAGGGAGAACACCAGTGGAGTACATGGAGGACGATGTTATTGTGCTTTGCGATGTGGTGAGGGCTGCTTTGGATGAAGGGAAGGTGGACGAGTGTGTTGATGAGAGGCTCTGCGGGAAGTTTCCACTGGAGGAGGCTGTTCCAATCATGAAGCTTGGTTTGGTCTGTACTTCTCAGGTTCCGTCGAATAGGCCAGACATGTGTGAGGTGGTGAACATCTTGGAGTTGATCAGGTGCCCTCAGGATAGCCCCGAAACCGAATTAGGTTAAGCTCTATCTCTTTGTTTCGTCTTTGGCTGTTTTTTTTTTTTGTGTCATTTTAAGATCCTTCTTGCTTCGTAATCGATCAAATGATGAAAGATGAAGGAAATTATATGTAGTGATCCTTTAGATAGAAGGAACAAACTGTAGACTGTCTAGCTAGTCTTTTGATAGTTAAGGAATCTGTAGTTTCTGCAATTGTATCATGGCCTGGGTCCGTTGATGTGTTTGACTTAGATCCTCATCAGTAAGGTGTATGTTGTGGATCCTCTCACATCAACTATACCAGCATGAAACCTCCATAGGGAAATGTTAGTGTATGCTCGTGACTTGGTAGTTCCTTTGCAATGTAATTTGGGTTTCAGCTATGTAATTTATTAGTGCTACTTGCCTGTCATATAAGTATCATATTGCTACTGAAACTTGCTGCATCTTGGAGCTTTGTTGTCTGGCCACCTGACCTGACTATCCAGTCGTGAATCTTACTGTACTATACTAAACGAGACCACCTCACAAGTACTGAATAGTCCACATGCTAACAAGTATCAGTCAGAGAAAGTTTGGAATTTGTTTGTTTATCTGCCTGACTTGCTTGGAATCATACAGACAATTCACTCACAGGGACCCCACCCAGATGACTGTTATTGTTCATCTGTCTTTTTTCTAATGTACTTATTCCTGCCTGCATTTCTGGGAGAGTATCTTCGTTTTTTAGCATCCTTCTCGTGGGAGGAGACATTCTTTACTTTGCTCTAACCTAGTTGCTCTGACTGGTCCTTGGACTTGTCTCCCCAGCATAACTTTGTTCCCTTGGGCCTTGGATATCATGGTCTGTATGTGTTGCTGTGGAGGAACTGACAATTAAGTAGTGAGGCACCAAAGGGCAGAAGATATCATTAATTTGCGAAAGATTGTATTGGTGCTGCGTCTGTCGCTGTTTTGCAGAGAGCATAATCGTCGTGTTTGTTTGGTCCCCCCACGATCTACTAAGTATGTTCTTCGTCGGCTATCGCCCAACCACTGGATGATTCTTTTTTAATCTTTAATTAGGCTCTTGGTGGTGTGTGCTCTCAGCTGCCTTTTTGACCGTCAAATCAAAGCCCGTGACATGTTTTGACCTTGAGGAAATCCCTTGTTTTCGTTGGAGCCTACACGGCTTTCTGTCGTGCAAGCTGTCCGCGAAGCGTTTGCACTCTTGCTGCTTGGAAGCACGCTGGTTTTCGCATTGGCATTGCCTGACATGAAGAAATAGGCTGAAGCCATTTGATGGTGCTGAGTGGAAGACAGTTCAGGAAAGAGCAGCTTTGGCACCACCATTTAGCCCTGTTCAGCTGTCCTTTGTGTTCACCACTACTCACTGTGGTTTTGAAGCAAAACTTAGGGCCTGTTTGGCAGGGCTTCGGATTCTGCAAAAAAACAGATTCTACTCTGGATTCTGAAGAAAACAGATTTTTTGGCTTCTTTTGGATTCTGTGTCAAAACAGCTTTTTCAGTTAGGCCGTTTGGCAAAACAGATTCTCCTGATATTTTTAAAAATAAATTATGCATATCAAATGACTCATCTATCCCTACCGTTAGAGTTGTACTTTGTCCATATTTTTTATACCGTATTGAAATAAAAATAATTTTAAAAAATAAATCAAATATAGTCAAGTTTGCAAAAAAATCGTATAATTAAATATTTTTTTTTATTTTTTTTTTGCAAAATATAGTCAAGTGTGGTCTAGTTTCGAAGATCTTGTCGCAACGATCGCAACAGTGTAATCGGTTCGCAAATCGGATGTTCGGTTTGTAATCTATGGACTTTTTAAACATACATAAATGTGTTTTGTTTAGCGGGCCCTTGTATTGTCAGTCGAGAATCCACCACAAGTTACAATTTTCTGCTTCTGCTTCTACGGGTGTGTTTGGCACGGCTTCTCCATCAGCTTCGTCACCGGTTTATTCGCGACGCTACAGTAAAATCACTGTTGCTACAGTGAAAAACTGAAAAAGCACACCAAATGCGGTTTATTCTGTCAGTGAACAGTGAAAACACTGTAGCTACAGTAAAAAAAGGCAATAAGCTGCAGTATAAGCCGGTGCAAAAAGCAGCACCAAACACACCCTACCTTGAGTTTGAGAACGGATTCTACTGACACATGCTAGAATCTGTTTTGCATAGAGATGGTGTTTGGCAATTCTTTCAAAGAAGCAGAAGCAGAAGCTGCTATAGAATCCATGCCAAACAGCCCCTTAGGGCGGGAGAAGCAGAGGGAGGGAAAGGGGAGAGCCGAAGAGCCATGACCACATGACCACTTTTTGACCATGCTGCATGCATCTGGTAGTGGTAGGTCCAGCGAGCGAAGTGCTTAGGGGAATCTTGACGTGCTGCATGGGGCTTAAACCATGATTGCTCCATGAGAATCCAAAGGGTATATTGTTGAGGACAAGCCGTGTTCATGTTTACTGTGCGTACCATAGAACTGTGCCAATAGTAGCACGTGCCGGCTGGTAAAAGTAATAAAAAAGATTATTGAAGGAGTACCTAGCATTTGAAATGGCCTATCTGAGCATACAGACTCTAGTTCAAGTGCGTAGAAGAAGAGCGCCAAATTACAGAGCAAGCAGCTGGGGACTTCTGAGTCCTTCCAATTTGGTGCATCGAATGCTAAAGGACGTGATTCATGATTAGTACTACAGATTATGAAAGCTTGTTGCAGGTTGCAGGTGCAAAATCATGAAAGCGATAAAGGGAACAACAGATTAAAGCTTGGCTGTTGCCTGGTTGGTGAAGGCGGGCGCTTTATTTGAAGGCGAGGGAATATTTCGTGCGTGGGGATGAAAGGGTTCTTGCGGATGGGGACGATGCAGTTTCAAGCCGACAGCGACACCGCTGTTGCCTTTGATACTTCAGGCTTCAGCTTCAAACCGGTGCAACTTTGCTAGGGAAATGCGAGGAGCATGGATGCAAGTCTAGGCCCTTTTTAGAACGCAGAAATGTGGAAACGTGAGAATAAGGAAAATGTAGGGTTGAAGTTAGTAGGTTCTGCAGATGGTAGTGGCGACAGGACATTTCTTCTTTGGAATTTTAGCTGTGGTACAATCCAAAATAGTGCCTCTTAGACTGACTCCAACAAGGAGAGCTAGTTTTCAAAGGCAAAAGTACCGATGCATTGTGTCTACAGTAGATTGCCTGACATTCAACGAGCACTGTCTCCAACAGAGCATTTGCATTTCTATCTGCTCCACCTCTTACCTTCGTCTCTGTCCCGCGCACCGCTGCTCGCTCCAGCGCTGGCAACTGGTCCATGGCAGACAGGCCCGCCTCCGCCTCGCGCTGCGCCACCACGAGGCTCGCACGCATCTTGGGTCGAGCTACCGCTGCTACGATTCGCAGAGCCCCTATCCTCTTCGTGCTTCCATCTCAGTCAAAATTCCATCGAAGCAAAGCAGGAGCACGAGCATCCAGGCAGCGGGCATACACGAAATCCATCCGCTCCAGCAAGGGAAAGCTCGATTCCTTCAAATCATGTCGGATTCACACACTAGAGCATCTTCCTGACCAGTTTTTGGTATGGATTACCAATCCAGTTCGCCGGATTTGAAGTTTCCCCCACCATTGAACTTCCTCCCCTTTCCAACCGCAAGGAAATCGCCGGCGCGGAACAGGGCGGCGACGGCGCTGCCCATCATGCGCAGCGCTGCAGCGGCCTCGGCGTGGTCCTCCACCTAATCTCTTCGTTTCCTCGCCGCCGCGTGCGCCCTTGCGCCCCGCGCCGCGCCGCGCAGCAGAAGCCGAAGCCGAGGTTGGAAGCCGTCCTCAGCGCCGCCGCGCACGACGAGGTTGCCTCCATCGATTCCACGGCTCGCCGGCGGGCGCTCTCTATAGCATCAGCTCCTCAGCTGAGCTCACCTCGGACACCTGGCACTCCGCTTCCACTACCCAACCCGTCCTCGCAATGGCCATGGCGTTTGAGGCCGCCGAAGCTGAGCAGCCGCATGTGGTGGATGAGTGCCGTGGCGTGCTGTTCGTGTACAGCTACAGCTCGGTGATGCGGCGCCTGGGGCCAGGGTTCGCGACGCCGGTGCGTGTCTGCGTGACGACGGGTCCGTGGAGTGGAAGGAGGCCACGTTAGACGAGGCCCGCGGCCTGGCGCTCCGCCTCTACCGGCCCCGCAACAACCTCGTAGGCGGGGAGAAGAAGCAGCCCGTGTTCTTCTGGCTCGCCGCGTAGGCCAGCGCCGGGGACGCCGGCGACCCGTGGCTCACCGAGGCCGCCGACTTCACCCGGGTCTTCATCTCCGGTGACTCCGACGGCGGCACCATCGCGCACCACCTCGCCGTCCGCTTCGGCTCCGGCCTGCCTGCGCAGCTTCACACCTCGGTCGCGCCGCTCAAATGCATGAGAGGAGAGAGGGTGTGTATTTTTACATGTCCTCTCTCCTCAAATGCATTTTGCCTATGCATTTGGCTCCTCTGTTGGAGGAGGATCTTGCCATGCACAGTTGGTTTGGGGAGGCAAAAATGAGTTTGCTTCCCCTTGTTGGAGTCAGTCTTATCTGGGTCTATCAGAGCTCAAATGCCTCTCGTCCTCTACTCCTCTCTCCCTCCTCACATGAAACATGCACCGATCCTGGCAATTTATAGCAATTACTTACTCATCTATACATTTCTCTAAACTCACTTCGCATGTTAGCTATCCAGCAAATACATTCAGTTGAACATATTGTGAGAATAAATAAATGTAACAACTATTGTGTCTCCCTCAACTCTTCCTATAGTTTTATTGTGTCTCCTTCAACTCTTCCTATGACACGCAGGGCCTACTGCCACGTGAACAAAACCGCCTGGGAAAACTGATTTCACGGTAGATGTAAATAGAAAAAATAATAATCCGTTTTTAGGAGTTGAGAGAGTAAACTTACACGGTTTTATAATAGAGGGAGAAAAATCGAACTCGGAGAAGAGTTGAGAGAGGCATAATGGACCTTTTCCTAAATACATCTTCTGTGAAATCAGTATCCTATAGGACCCCATCTGGGCTTTGGGTGTAGGTACTTTGTTTCTAGAAATTCACCTTACACTCCCTGTACATGGGCCTATTTGTATTGCATCCTAAAACAATCGATGGGCTGCGATGCACTGCCTGGAGCCAGACAGCATCATGAGGACTGGACTGTTGACATTTGGATACTGTACACTTGGGCTCATATTTGTCACATGATATCTATGAAACCACATGGCTGCTCATTAACATGGTGTCATTATTTTTAGTTTTGATTTTGCTCAAAAAAAATTTATTTATAGTTTCGATATCATTGTATATTCCCTCATGTTTGATGTAAAATGACAACAAACTCTGAAACTAAAGTGCTACTAATGTTTCTAATTGATTTCTGATGAATCATAAAGACAAAGGTCCTAAAATTAAGACATTTGCTTTGGACCTACTCCCTCCGGTTCTGAAATGTTGACGTTAGGACAGGAAACTTAGTTCAGTTTTGAACTAATTCTTTTGTTTGAACGACAACAATTTCCAACCGGAGGGAGTATTCGTTAACTCATGCGGTGTACTTGCCGAATCATTTGCATCTTAGACTTCTGTATACTCACCGAAATTTACAAGGTCTAAGGTAATCTCCTAGAAATACAAGACAATGCTGTGTACTTGTGCAAGAATTATTCTGAGTTCATACTAGAATGCACTATAGAAGTGGAGGAAAGAAATGAAGCAAAGTTGCCAAGGGAAAATAAACTCCCGTTAGGAATCCAAACTGATGGCAAGACAAATCACCTTAAACCGTTGAAATTAATTACACCACAGTTAGGGGAACGCCCTGTTAATTCATAACACCCAAAAGGATAAATTACTGAGACCAAAGGATAGATAACAAAACTTTCCAAGATCACAGGAATACATGTTTTCAACAATCTTAAGCTGATTCAGGAGGGACCAAACATATCAATCCTGTGCTCGATAACAGGTTTCAACCATCTGTGCCACGAAATTGAGTAGCAACTCTCAGGAATGAAGTTACGAATTTTACATCCCTTATTGTGTCAAAAGAAAATGATAAAACCAGAGCCTTAATGGTGTCTAACCAAAAGCGAGATCCAGGGAAAGTTGAGCTTCAATGTTCTCATTCTTCGGCTGGCCTTTGTCCCAAAACTGGTATATCCTCATACCTTTTCTGAAATTCCAGAGAAAAATCATCAGCCAAGGGTCGAAGCATTTTGGACACAATAGAGCCCAATAGCATGGACAAGTGAACAGTGACAGAGTTCTGGCTATGTGTAGTTGGTTTGCATGATCCAATGTTTACATTTATATTACAACAAAATTTATCACAAACTTCCTAGTCCTTTCGAATTTTGCTATTTCCATAACATTAAGGCTTATTCAATGCAACGAGATCCCGCTCGATGCTTGTGGATAGGGCTAATTTCCCAACAAATCCGCCAATCCAAAACAAGACAAAGTGCTGAGAGGTCATTCAAGCTGTCTTCGAAGAATATTATTCAAGCACAATTCACACACATAAACCAAGGACTAAGTTATTCAGAAAGGAAAAAATCAAAGCTTTTGCTTTCTAAATGCTAAAGGTTCTGTACATGCTCTTGTGTGTGCTTTTTTATAGCTTTTGATCTCCAAATGCTAAATGGTGATATACCACAAATCTCAAACGATGACATTGAACCAAAATAATTGGCCAATCAGGATGTCTTTGCAGTATCTTGCTACCCTTTAGGCATTTCCTGTTGACTACAAAGGGAGAATCCTAGCGAAGCCACATCATCCAAAAAAAGTCACCATTTCATCCTTTTGTAACAAATCCAAACCATTTAATTCATGTAAGAACAACTGCCCAAAATAAACAAAGTTTGTTGTTCACAAAAAAAAGGGGGATATTAACGAGTCCTTGGTGTATGTTACGGAAACCAGACCAGTTGGACAATGTGTCTTGTTTCACAAGAATAGGATTTTATCATGTTCACAACTCGTTTCAGGCAGAAAACTGCTTAGACAACATTGTACATTTCAACGAACCTTAAGCGCAGGATTTGCAACATTTGGATCATTGGCATGCTTAAAGTGTTTTCCATTTTTTGTACTTAGCATGAACGATTCTAAAGCAGATCCTGATGAAGGCAAACCAAACTGAGTCCCATGCATTTTGAAAACTTCACATTCCTTAATCCATCACAAAAACAAATTAACTTAAATCATGTGTCCACGTAGCGATTATTGCATATTAGACCGACCATATTTTGCTAATGAATGCAGAAATAAGATTGATTATATCACAAGCCCGAATAGACCGACAGAAACCGATGGGAGGGACACCTAATTTAAGAAGAACAAAAAAAAGTGTAAACTGCAAGTTCATTTTTTTCCCCCAGCACCCCTAACGCTGCCGCAAATTGATACCACTTATTCTTGCAAGAAACATCACAATACAGAGGAGAAATGTGTGTACAAGCAACATGATCAAGAAACCCAAACATGCGACCCAATTTTGCGCAGACATTAATAAGAATCATTTCACATTCTCCCGCATCTGATTTAACTACAGATAAAAACTAGCAGTCATTTCGCATACTCCTGCACCTGATTTGACCAGATAAATAATCGCACAGGTACATGTTTCGATCATTAGAACGTGGATTTTCTCTCTACTCTATGGATCATAGATACGATTTGTACGTGGACAACGATTAATAAGAAGGAAATACAGAAAGGTGAAAGGGCGGAGAGAATCTTACCCCAATGTTGTTCATCTCCCAGAGCTTGTGGACACCGTAATCCACCGCCTGCAACAATACCGAACCGAATTAGACCCCTAAAGATGACGATGCGTAAGAATCAACGAGAGAACGCGATGTCCGCCATGGTGTGCGGATCCGGCCACCCAACATGCAGATCGGGACTCGGGTGGTCGGTGGCGTTGGGGTTTCGGTGTCGCCCCTCCCATCGCCTAGAGAGACGACGCGGAGAGGTGCCACGAAGAGAAATAGAGTCGACAATAAGGGTGGATCTGACAGATGGGAATCGGGGATGGTGGATGGATGGGGGCGTACCCGCTCGCCTGCGAAGGCACCGGCGACGACGAAGGTGACGTAGACGGCGTTGCGGCGCATCACCACGCGGTAGAGAGCGTCGAAGATCCCCATCGCTGCGGCGGAGAC
>CM017443.1:34938713-35094364 GCA_007726485.1 Eragrostis curvula
TTGGGGGGAGACACCATGCCCCCCGCTAAGGTATCATGTATCGCAACTTGTATCCTTTTCCTTTCGTTTTTGCTTGTTCTTGCTTCTCATATGAAAAACAAAATAAAAATAACAAAACTAAAAAGAACAAAAATAGTTAGTGTAGCTTCTTTTTTATGTGCTGTAAAAATATTTCTTTTCCTTCTATGTTGAGATGATGAATAGTTGCTCTGCCGTATTTCTCTCTTGTGCCTAGTTTATAACTTAGTACTCTCCAAGTTTTGAGTTTGTTGGTTGAAAAATATTTGCTTAGAACCTGAAACTTGTGGGTAGCATACGCTTGCACTGAGCCTAAGTTGTTGTGAGAGATGATATGGTAAAAAGAGCTGATGCAATCTTGTTCCAAGTTAAGCTTGAAAACTCCGGAGCCTTTTTGTTTTCGAAAATCACAAAAATTTATAAGTTCCTCAGTGATGATAAATCCCTACCAAAGCCATATGTAGTACTTAATGAAAAACCTTACATATGCTGCTTGTCATTTCATTGAGCTTTATCAAAATTGTGTGACCCTAGTGAGATGCTTTCCATACTCTCATGATCAAGATCACGTACACATTCCACCTCATATGCTAAACTTCTACACCGGAAGTTAGCAACATGTCATGCCATCCACCAAAATAAAGACACTCCTCACAATATATCACCTCTCTTGAAATATCAAAATTAGACATGGCTATGCAAAAGAAAGAAAGAAAATAAAGCTCACAGAAGATGAGCATGAAAAGAAAAAGAAAATTTATCTGCTCTCATTTTGAGCATGGAAAAAGAAAGAAGAAAAGATAGCCATGCCCCAAAATATAAAATAAAGAGAGGTGAACAAAAAGAGGAGTAGTCGCATACACCACCACCATCCACACTTGCACATCTTGATCTTTGATTGTATGACTTGCTATCTCCGTGGATCCACTCTTTTGGTTTTGCAAAATATGAATGCAAGTATGCCTCTCTCCATATCCTACCTTGAGTTCCACAAAAAGCCTATTAGATGTAGGATGAGGGAACACACATGCCTTGGTAAGGGATAAAAACACCACTTGAGCGACTCGAGAATATCACTTGAGGAACTTGGTTTTATTTTTTGAAAATCTTTTTGAAAACCTCCGGAGAATAAAAGCAAGACAAGGAATGAGAAAACAAATGCTCGTACACCGTTCTCTCTCTCAACCGCCCAAGGTGAAGTAATAAGCAAAAGCCCCATAAGGACTAAGGGAAAGGTGAGTTACCTTGGCCAACTTATTCAACTCAAGGATGAGTATCTTTGTTATACACTTGGTACCTTTGAGAAGTAGGCATTGTAGCAACTCCTGATCAACAACCTAAAGTCCTACTTCTTGCTCGGGACGAGCAAGGGGTAAGCTTGGGGGAGTTGTTGACGGTCGTTACGGACCAATTTCGACCGTCAACTAGCTCAATAAACAAGAAGGATTGGACACTCTTTACATGCACTTTATTTAAAGAATAACCTAGTTCCACATGTACCTCTAGATTTTAGTGTGCAGGTGGAATAAGGGAGAAATCCAGGAGAACTCATGCCCCAAGGCGACGAATCAACACTTCTACAAAACAACGTTCGCCGCGGGAATACAATTCCAAGACAAAAGGCCAAATCTCGTCAAAGTCCAACACAACTAAGGCCAAATGCACCTGGACCAGAGAAGTGGACCCAGAGGGGGAGCCACCTGCCAAAGCCCAGCCCAGGAGGGGCCAGGCACAGGTCGGCCGACCCCCCCTGGCCAGGTCGGCCGACCTGGCAGGGTGGCCCCCTGGGCCCATCTTTCTATGGCGGTTTGTAACCGACCTCTGGAGGTCGGTTCCCCCTACATTAAATGCCACCGACCTCGGGAACCGCCTCAAAGTTGCCGACCTTCAAGGACTATATAAGGAGGGGTACCCCCCCTCCTTCCAAGACACACAATACACAAGGATCATTCCCTCCTCCTCACACTAGAGCTAGAGGCAATTCTAGGTAGTGCTAGGCTGAGTAGTGGGCTGCCCTATTGCTCCCAAAGTCTTGTGGAGAATTGGGTAGCGCTCTTGTATCCTTTTCTCTCTTTGTAAGACTTGTTATTTAATCTATGGAATACAAGTATTCATATAGTTGTTATGAGCTTGCTTGTTCTATCATGATCTTGTACGATCGTTCGTTGTTCGTTCATGCTCGTTCATCGTTCGTTCTTCGTTCGTTCATACTCGATCATCGATTATTCCTGAACTTGCTTAATCGTTCATCGTTCGTCGCTCGTTCTTGAGCGACGAACGCTTATGCATGACTTAGTGCTAGCTTTGATCCCTTTTATCTAGTTTATGCTAGTTAGGCTAGTTGTTCTCATGTTTAGGCATCGGGCTCATTGTCCTGCAAAGGTGCTCTAGATTTATCACCCCGTCGATCCGAAGGGTTGGGGGTGCCTCGAGGGATCTAGAGTCGTGGTTAGTAACGCCGGCATGGTGCCGGGGTAGTCTATCCACCCTTGGGTATGTGCGTGTCCCACGGTTTGTAGAGGTAGGTGGCAGGAAGTGACAGCCCTGTCCATCCAAAGGAACCCTCCACGTTCGGGCACGGCATAGGAGTACGTAAATAGGCCGGAGTCGCGAGGCAGACCTTGCGTATGCCGGATCTCCCGATGTTGCCTAGGCATTAGACGCTTGCTTGTGCTTGCATGACGCTAGATGATAGGTAGAGGTTGTGCACGCTATATGAATGTTGTACCTTTGGAGTAGTAGCTCGCTAGTCTAACTTAGCATTGCTTAGGATTGTCTCTCGCCTTTTATTAGAGAGAGTGGAATGCTTTCGTGTGTGTCACACTATCCCTATTATTATTAAACCTTACCCCTGCATTGGAATGTGGTTATATCACTTATCGTTTGTAACACCATGAACATAAGTACTCTTGTCAACCATGTCTTCCTTTGGGAAAATATAAATACGATACCCTGGAATACTCTCGGGTGAAATGCTACAACGGGTTATCCGTCCGCTTGCGGATATTCTATTTAACATGACAAACCTTATAATTCATATCTAGTACTTGTTACTAGTTGTGGATTATTTGGTTAAATAGTGCCAGTGAACAATTCCATAACCCCCGGCGTCTCCCCGCGGCCGCGTGTTTCCCGCGTGACCGTAAGAGACGCCAACAGTGCACGTCACCGCAGGACGCCCACTTGCGTCTCATTAAATGCGCTCCACCCGCTCGGTCCCGACCCCCATCCGTCCGACCCCTCGATTGGGTTCGGGGTCGGACGCCTGAGGTCTGCCGAGGTGGAGAGTCTCCCGACCCCTCTGGGGTCGGGGAGGTGGTTGAGGGAGCGGGGTTGTTTCGGTCCATCCGGCCTCGCGGGGCGTAAGGCCGGTTACGGCCCATCAACCTCTTGGCCCACAACGACCCGGCGCCGTGGGCCTGGCCTATCTGCCGTTCCGTCTGGCCCACGGGAGGTTCCTTGGCCTTAATCCTCCGATGTTTAAGTGTAAACACCACTCTTATATGGTAACCGCGGGTACCTGGTTTTGGGTACCCGACACTAATATTGATGCATTCCTTATACGTCATGGCTTCAATCCTTGCTGATAATCACATGCATCCGGCAGCAAGGATTGAAGATGTATCAGGAATGCATCCATACAGATTTACAATATAATACCATGATTCTAATAAAAACTTGATTTGTTAGAAAATAATGCGTAAACAATATCGAAACGAGACACATATTTTTACGTGGAAAACCCTTGCGGGAAAAAACCACGGGCGCCGATTGGCGATCTTCACTATATGAGGAGAGTTAACAAATATGGAGAATAACAATGAGTTGTCAACTCTTTTCGTGCGGCATACATGATGTATATATATGGTGGTTAACAATAAAACCCATCGCGTGAGAGTACTCCACCTCTCACACCTCCTAGGCGTCCCAACGAGGCCCATAATTCATATCATATTCCAACAAGCATCTGCTTGAAACACCTACAACTCTGAACTGTTTGTTTTCAAAGTGTTGTCTTAACTCTTGAATGATATCTCCATTCCACATCAGAAAAGAATTTATTTTTCAATTGTCATCCATACATAAGCCTGGTTGGGTTTCCTAATATTTCAAGGGTCGTTACTTTGAGCTTTATAGATGGGAATAGAAGTTTCCAATCCATTGTCTTGTGATGGTAATGTGGGACTGAATTTCTGTTGAATGAATGCCATTTTCTTTTGAATCAACTAGACTCCAGAAACCATTGTGATAAGTTGCAGGTAGGGAACTGCTAGCTAGTCAATATAGTTGGACATGCTAATGTGGTCCAGAACGCTGACATAGCTAACGTGTGATGATGTGCTGATCCACATAGACAGTTGTTGACGTGGGATGATCCACATGTCGGTCTCCATTCTTTGCAGGGAAGTAGGTTCGTGTGAGTAATGCTACATTTACAAAAAGTTTTACAAAATTTCCACAAAATGATGAGGTGTCATTGAATTTATAGCAAGTGCTGCTGACATGTTTGTGAATTCATAGCAAGTGTCTCCTTGAATTATGCTAATCCTAAATCATGCAACCAATCATGTTTTGCCATGTCAACATTTCGTGGGAATGTTGTAAAACGTTTTTGTAGATGTAGCACTGCTCGGTTCGTGTAGCCATAGATCTAGACGGTTTGTACAGGTTCAGATAGCCATAGCTATCATTTAGTTTCCAATATCTCGCGGTTGATTGATATGATCCGGCCGTTCTTGCATAAATAGCATTTTTTTTCTTATGTTCAATGTGGACACTATTAACGTTATATTATTTTTAACTGCAGATAAAAACATGGAGCCAAAGAACAATTGTGTGTTTCTGAGCCATCAGATGGGCGTACAGAAACAAGTACAGTTCAATTCCACCGTCTGAAAGTGCATGTGCACCTCTAGTGGATTTTGGTGTATTGTATGACAACATGGCAGGTTGCAAGCAATATATGTACAATGTCTTTCATGTATACACTCTTGGATGTACAATTGTTTGAATCAAATGAGACTATGTGACCAATGTATGATGTAAAAAAATGAATTAGTTCAAGTGCAAGATTCTATTACAAGCATGCATGAAATTAAATAGAGACATGGATTCATTGGATATAGGTTGTCTCTAAATCTATTGGTTTTCTCATGGTCAAGAAGAAGAATGATCAAGCGCTCTATGTTATTTATGGTAATACTTTTGGAAGGCAACTTGATCAATCAACAAATCAATCATCAACACAAATTGGATAATTATTGATGATGCAAAGCAATCTATGGCTCTAATAGCAAGAAGATGAAGGATTGACATGACTTGGTCGCGATGAACCATTGTTAGGAGAAGGGCAAGAAAGAGTCTTGTCACTGAGGCACCTAAGCTATGGTGAAGGGCAAGTGGAGTAGGATCTCGATGGACTGGTCAAGCTATATGGAGTATATGTTGCTAAGTATCAATTACTGTTCAATCATAAAGAATTGAGGTGACTAGGAATTGCAAGATGGATATTTATCTTATGTTTGAAAGATTCCAAGTCACAAGCTCAAGATGGTGATGCTCAAGAAAAACACATGTGGCAACATCTAGTTCCTTATGTGTTCAAGCTGTAAAAGTTGTTTTATATTTGATCTTGAGTATAGGTGTGCCGCTCTTTAAGAGGGATGCTACATGAAGAGCTAGAAAGTCTCAGTGCTCAAGAAAAACCCAAGTGAGAAGAGTGAAACACTATGGCCAACACTTTGCACTCAGCCTGTGAGTTTGGCAAAACTGGAAGTTCCGGTTTGCCAATACGAAAGTTCTGATTTAGCATAATTTGAATCCCAACGGCTAGTTCTGGGAAACTGGAGGTTCCGGTTTCTGAAACCGGAAGTTCCGGTTTGTACTAGCTTGTTTCCAACGGTTAGTTTTTGGGGGATGAGTATAAATACCCCGCCACACCCTCTCTTGTAGGGTGCTGATCCAGAGCCAAGGTGTCCTAGAGCTCTCCTTAACCTCTCTTTGTGAGATTTGTGAGATTATAGCTAAATCTTTTAGATTGGGTTGAGAGAATTTGAATTACAGAGCACAAGAGAGCATCCTCATACTTGAGCAATTGATCACTTTGCCTTGAATCTGTGAAGCATTTGTTACTCTTGGAGGTGAAGCTTCCTAGAGCTCCCAAGCTTGTGGTGAGCCTTGGGAAGCTTTGTGAAAGGCTTGTTTCATTGCCGCAAGGAAAGAAACAAATAGTGAAAAAGAGGAAAGCGGTTGAAAGAGACCCGGCTCTTGTAAATAGCTTCCTCAACGGAGACGTAGGCAGCTCTGGAGAGCAAGCTTCTTTCGGCTTGCATTTTGCTTACACGTTCTTCTTGTTACTTATATGCAAATCTAAATCTACTAGGTTGCTTGTGTAGTTGAGTTTATATTCTATGTGGACATTGTTTCTTGAGCTCTTTTACATACCCTAGTAGTTTGTATCCATTCTAGAGGGGGCAGGGTTTTGAAAACCTTAGTGTCTGTTTTTTTCCTCAGAAAACCGGAAGTTCTGATTTTGACAGTTTCAGTTTTTTCTGCAATTTTAATTGCTTAATTTCATTAATCGCCTATCCCCCCCGCCCCCCCCCCCCCCCCCCCCAATCTAGGCGACATCAAAGGACTTTCAGAGTTCTTCTTGTTACTTATTATATGCAATTAGCGTTCATATATACACCTCGCCATCGTCACCTTCTAACTCCAGGTACAAGTTTATCTCTGGATCTATTCTAGCATGTGTAAGGACCGTGTGACCGAGAGGGGGGGGGGGGGTGAATCGGACACACCATGAACTAAAACTTTTTGCATTTCTAACTACTTAATCTAATTGCATAAGTAAAGGATACATAACAAGATAACACATGTGCACTAGAAGTGTGTGAGCAAGCTAGGATAACCATATGCTAGGACTTGTACATGCTAGGTGCAAGGCATACATGAGCATAAGGAAACAACCTAGCATATAGATATGACAACATAACCTCAACAAGTCCTACACATGCTAGTATATAAGATAACAACAATCAAGCAATCTAGCATGCATATAGAGAACACATAGAAAAGCTCAACAAGCTATACATGCTAGTGTATATGACAAGTATAGAACAAGCAAACTAGCATGTATAAGTATACAAGGGAAAGCACAAGCTAGTGATCATGATAACTAGATAGATACAACATCAACATAACAAGATCACTATATGATATCAAGCAAGTGTGAGCTATCACAAGTAGGTATAAGCAAATATAAGGAAAGCATGCAACACTAGATATAACAAGGAACTAGAACGGAAACAATCGCTAAGCAATCATATGAGATAAGCATAATATCTACTACTAGCATATAGGATAAACAAGATAACAAGTGCAAGTAGTAGAGAGTAAGAGTAAGAGATTGCTCATCGATTTTTCCCGTGGTATCGGGAGGATGGCGCCTCCCCCTAGTCCACGTTGGGTCACTCCCGCCGGAGTCTCGACCCCGTCCCTCCGCTCGATGGCGATCCCCTCTAGAGCACACTCCACTTCTCGAGCCGGTGATGTTCCCAAGAGCACGCTTCACCCTCCAAGTGAAGACACGGGCTTCACCCCGCCGCACACAAGGCAATGCTCTCTTCCATGGAACCATCCACCGCTCCTTGAGTGAAGTCGCGAGCACGTCCCGCCGGCATTTCCGGGTACTCTTCCGAGGGTAAGGATCCGCACGTGATGCGATCCAAAGGGCGCTCCACTAGTGATGCTTCTTTCACACGGGAAGCTCCAAGACCGTGTACAAACATGTGATGGCTTCCACACTCTCCTTGGCAAGCTCACCACCAACGCCTAACCGGTCTAGGCCTTGCCATAGACCAAGGATAACAAACCAAGACCGCCTCCCTATGAGCACACTAGTCCTAGAGGTGTATGGATGCACTCAACCCTCTCAAGCACTAAGATTTCCTCTCCAAATCTTCTTCCAAGTGCCCTCTTACATCCTCTTGTCTTCCCTTGTATTTCCCCACAGGTAACAATGGCCAAAGGCACCTCAAAGGGCCAAGCAACCCACTATTTATAGGCCTCCATCCATAAACTAGCCGTTGCCAAAGTGGTCTGTCAATATAACACCTGTACAGTACAGTCCATGGTACAGTCTCCATTTCTCATAGTACGGTCTATGGTACGGTCTCCATCTCTTATGATACGGTCTCTTTCTCCAACCATAAACTATCCGTTGTACAAAGATAGTACCATACGGTCTTATGGTACGATCTTCATTTTCCTTCTATCCAGAACACATCCTTCTCTGTCCAGATTCCTCGTGTGGATAGTACAATACGGTCTCATGGTACGGTCTCCATTTCACATGGTACGGTCTCCATTTTTCCTTATATCCAGAACATATCCTTCTCTGTCCAGATTTCCTTTTAGGGGTTGTACGGTACGGTCTCTTTGACTGTAACGTATGGTCTCCATTTTCTTTCCGTCCAAAACATATCCTTCTCTGTCCAGATTTCCTTTTAGGGGTTGTACAGTACGGTCTCTTTGACTGTAACGTACGGTCTCTATTACTGAAGCTGAAACTTAATCTTCTCTTGATTCTTGCTTCCAACTTCATCAACCTTGGTTCCTCCACTTCTCTTTGTCCACCCTAGTGCCTGAGAGACCCAATGAGCATCCACATACCTCTACCACTAGTGTGATCTAAGAGAAACGACTCGATCCCCCTTGATAGTCCGGTGTTTCCTATGGACTCAAGCCTACATCTACACCAAGCCAACACTTGCTTGGTTCTACCATGTCCTTAGCCTTGATCCATCTCTTCAACCGCGACCTCCATCAAGTCCGATGATCCTTCGTCGTCTTCTATCGTTGAGGCAACCAATCACTAGGATGTAGATAGAAGATTGTTGTTGCTCAACCAATTCTTCCGGTCATGTGACCATATGAAAACCTTTCCTTCATCCAAAAATGTTAGTCACAATGATCTTGTTGCCACAAAGGACAACCTGACCGTAACATAATGTGCATAAGATATGTATATAAACTAGCACAATAACATCATCATGATATAAGGATATTAAAGCAAGCTACGTGATGAATAGGCAAAGCATGCATGTCATGGTAAAGATATGTAAGCAAGATCACATGACATGGCAACATGATAACAAGATAGAGTATAAATAAATAAGCGCAAGCATGTCATCATCACAAGAGACAAGATCATCATGGTATAGGATATAAGGCAATATTAATATGATGGTCAATAGTATGTCAAGGTATAAGATACATGGAAGAGCACTTGACATACTTACCTTGCTTCTTACCTCATATGTGTAGTAGTCACCTCGTAGAGTAGTCCTCAAGTATACTTCTCCTCTATACCATCTTCCTTGCAACATTTGAGGTGTTGGCACTCCAATTGTGTATCACTACATCCATGAGACTAACCATCTTGCACACTAGCGAACCTTGTTAGTCTCATTGACCATGTTGACATAAATCACCAAAACCTATGAACCATAATCTAGGTTCATTGATCTTACAGCATGATGAGTCTGGTGACCTTGCATTGGTTGAGCCATTCTTAATTTGCTTCGGATTATTAAAAAAACAGCTTTGGCACTAGATTCTGAAGCAAAATAGCTTCTCTGGCTTATTTTGGTTTATCTGTCAAAACAAATTATCCAGTCAGGCCGTTTGGCAAAATAGCTTATACTGATTTCTTTTTCTTTTTTGAAATGGATTATGCATGTCAAATAAGTTTGGGTATATATTGAAATGAAATTAAGTGCAAGAAATAAATTAAATATAAGTAGATGACTACTAATAAAATCAAGTTTGAACATTGCAAAATATAGTCAAAGGAGGTTTATTTTTCCAGATCTCATGGCAACAATCGCAACGGTGTAATCGATTCGCAATTGAGACATTCGGTTTGTAATCTATGGAATTTTTTTTCAAAAATAGCATTTTGCCCGTGCGTTGCTACGGTGTAAGGACCGTGTGACCGAGAGGGGGGTGAATCGGGCACACCATGAACTAATACTTTTTGCACTTCTAGCTACTAAATCTATTTGCACATGTAAAGGGTCTACAACATAAGCGTACATGTGCACTACGTGTAAGTGATCAAGCAAGGATAATTATGTGCTAAGACTTGTACATGTTAGGTGCAAGGCATACATGAATAAGGAAACAATCTAGCATATAGATATGACAACATAAGCTCAACAAGTCCTACACATGCTAGTATATAACATAACGACTATCAAGCAATCTAACATGCATATAGGGGACACATAGGGAAGCTCAAACAAGTCCTATACATGCTAGTGTATATGGTAAGATAGACAAGCAAACTAGCATGTATAAGTACACAAGGGAAAGCTCAAGCTAGTGATCATAATAACTAGATAGAGACAATATAAGCATAACAAGATCACTATATAATATCAAGCAAGTGTGAGCTATCACAAGTAGGTACAAGCATATATAGGGAAAGCATGTATCACTAGATATAACGACGAGCTAGAACGGCAACAATCGTTAAGCAATCATATGAGATAAACACAATATCTACTACAAGCATATAGGATAAACAAGATAACAAGTGCAAGTAGTAAAGAGTTAGAGTAAGAGATTGCTCATCGATTTTTCCCGTGGTATCGGGAGGATGGCGCCTCCCCCTAGTCCACGTTGGGTCACTCCTGCCGGAGTCTCGACCCCGTCCCTCCGCTCGATGGCGATCCCCTCTAGAGCACACTCCACTCCTCGAGCCGGTGTTGTTCCCAAGAGCACGCTTCACCCTCCGAGTGAAGTCACGGGCTTCACCCCGCCGCACCTAGCAATGCTCTCTTCCTTGGAACCAACCACCACTCCTTGAGTGAAATCACGGGCACGTCCCACCGGCATCTCCGGGTACTCTTCCGAGGGTAAGGATCCGCATGTGATGCGGTCCAAAGAGCGCTCCACTAGTGATGCTTCTTTCGCACGGGAAGCTTGAAGACCGTGTACAAACATGTGTTGACTTCCACACTCCTTTAGCAAGCTCAACACCGACGCCTAACCAGTCTAGGCCTTGCCATAGACCAAGGGTAACAAACCAAGACCACCTCCCTATGACCACACTAGTCCTAGAGCTGGATGGATGCACTCAACCCTCTCAAGCACTAAGATTTCCTCTCTAAATCTTCTCCCAAGTGCCATCTTGCATCCTCTAGTCTTCCCTTGTGTTTCCTCACTGGTAACAATGGCCAAAGGCACTCCAAAGGGCCAAGCAACCGGCTATTTATAGCCTACCAACCATAAACTAGCCGTTGCACCAAAAGTGTCCAGATTCTGTAGTCACCGTATGATCCCTCCCCAGACAGCCTGCAATATTTTGCACGTAACTCCCTGCTCCGAACTCGGATTTGAGTATTCTATATATCAATGGAAAGAACTTGAAATTCCCCACAACTTTGCAATTGGTCCAATCTTCAGATACATTTCCATATTATTTCTGAGGACAGGCTCTAGTATTTTGGTCATAACTCTCTATTCCAGCATCCGATGAAGGTATTCTACATATACACGGAAAGAACTTCAAATTATCGACAACTTTCATGTTGAACTCATCTTCATATTAAGCAATCTTCAACATGATATAGCCACCGTATCATTCGGTGGTAGTCACCGTATGATTCTGTGCGCTGGAGACAGCCTCCACTTGTTTGGCGATAACTCCTTGCTCCGAACTCCGATTGAACTATTCTACATATCCACGGAAAGCTCTTGAAATGATATACAACTTTCATGTTGAGCTTAGCTTCATATTCGACCATATTGACCACCGTATAATACGGTGACTATCACCGTATGATACGGTGACTTCAGCTTTTCTGCTTCGTGCGAACTGCTCAGTCTCTGGAAACCATACGGTGATACCGTCGTATCATACGGTGATTACCATCATATTATATGGTGACTTCATCTTTTTTCTATCCAGAAACTTATCTTTTCATCACCACTAATCACCGTATCATACGGTGATTAACACCGTATTATACGTTGACTCTGTAATCTGCTCTTTCTTGTTTCGGCCATAACTTTTCACTCCGAACTCCGATTTCAGTGATCTTGGACTTGTTGGAAAGCTTGTGAAGAGCTCTAACACATTCCACAGAAATATCGAGCTCATCACCATCTGATCAATCCTCAAACTCATGACACAAGTCCAATTCATTCATCTCTTTGTCTCGGCTTCGGTTCTTCAACAAACTTGGTTCCTCTTCACCTCAGCTATCACCCTAGTGCTTGAGAGACTCTCTGAGCATCCACATACCTCTACCACTAGTGTGACCTAAGAGAAACGACTCGAGCCCCCTTGATAGTCCGGTGTTTCCTATGGACTCAAGCCTACATCTATACCAAGCCAATACTTGCTTGGATTTAGCTTGTCCTTAGCCTTGATCCATCTTCTCAACCGCGACCTCCATCAAGTACAATGATCCTCGTCATCATCCTTCGTCAAGACAACCAATCACCGGGATTCTTTCGATCATGTGACCATATGAAAACCTTTCCTTCATCCACAAATGTTAGTCACAATGATCTCATTGCCATAAAGGACAACTCGACCGTAACATAATGTGCATAAGATATGTATATAAAACTAGTACAATAACATCATCATGATATAAGGATATTAAAGCAAGCTACATGATAAATAGGCAAAGCATGCATGTCATGGTAAAGATATGTAGGCAAGATCACATGACATGACATGGCAACATGATGACATGATAGAGTATACATAAATAAGCACATACAAGCCATCATCACATAAGAGAAAAGATCATCATGGTATAGGATATAAGGCAATACTAACATGATGATCAAGAGCATGTCAAGGTATATGATACATAGAGGAACACATGACATACTTACCTTGCCTCTTACCTCATGTGTGTAGTAATCACCTCGTAGAGTAGCCCTCATGTATACTTTTTCTCGTCATCATCTTCCTTGCAACCTTTTAGGTGTTGGCACTCCAATAGTGTGTCACTACATCCATGAGACTAACCATCTTGCAAACTAGCAAACCTTGTTAGTCCCATTGACCATGTTGACATCAATCACCAAAACCTATGAACCATGCTCTAGGTTCATTGATCTTTCAATCTCCCCCTTGTTGGTGATTGATGGCAACACAACCAAAGCAAGAGATAATAGATATAATGAAGCACAACTACTTGCCTAGGATGTATTGACAACATACAATACCTACGCTCATACCTCATCTTCTTGATTGTATCTTCACTCCATGGTTGCAAGTACTTCTCCCCTTTATCATGTTCTCCCTATTTGTGCCTCATTTCTCTTCCGTTTCCGCAACTATTTACTTTGGAGGATATCTTTCTCCCTCTTTGACATCAAGCTCCGAAAACAGACAAACAAGGCAAACGGTTAAAAGCACAAGGGAGCTTCATAGATAGTGATCCTTTGGATGTGGATGGGATATGGATCAAAATCATGAAGCCTCATAACATAGACTAAACTCCCCATAAATTTGTCCATACATGTGATGGAAGGCAAAGTATATGCACAATTTAACAATTAAGTCAAGTGGGGGACCTTAAGCTATGTTATGGAAGGTAGCTAAAAAGATAATGCAAGAATAAAGGAAAAACCATTACCTACTTGCAAAAATGAAAAACTTAGCGTACCTTCGGGGATGTGATTGCTTTCCAAATATCATAAAGAATGAGTTATTTGAGTATCATGGCACCTCAAAGTCGATGATCATCTTCAAATCATGGCATCTCAATATCGATGATCATTCTTATCAAGAGACTAGCCAAAAAAAAAAACTTGGAAACACATTAGTCTCAAGAATCACAAGACATAGGATAGGCTCCCTCTAAAATCGGGCATACAAGTATTTGAATAACTTGTGAGACATGCACTTTGTCAAGAAAGACAAGTCTAGGAGACTACCCTATATCTCGGATCATGGCATATAAAAAGATATGAAATGAGCGCATAAATAAATGCCACTTGTAAAAGATATGAGTGAAAGCATACAAGAATTTACCACTTGTAAAAGCATATATATATATATATATAAGAAGCAAAATACAAGGGTAAAGCACCTCAATCACAACAAAGCATCATGCAAGAAATAGAAGGACTCTACACACATGATGGTAAGTAAGACAAGCATGCAAGTCATAGCTCAAGATAAGATACCACTTGAAAGAGCAAAAACTCATACTACAAGTGAATATAAGGTGCAAGAATCTATGACAAGCATGAAAGAGTGATGATATGAAAATAATTAAGCAAGCACAAACATATCATCACGGTATGCATGCAAGAGGCAATATGAGATAGCGGAGAGATATTACCTTGATGTCTCGGTCGAGGCAAGTCATAGCTCAATAGATATCACAAGTTAGAGCAAAAACTCACGACACAAGTGAATATAAGCACAATGAGCTATGACAAGCATCATGATGATAAAAGATACATAGAAGAGTAAAAGCTTATCATCATAGGGTAAAAGAGATGTTACCTTTGTACTTACCTTGACGTCCTCTTTTCACCTTGAGATGTTAAGAAGATCGATCACAATTTGATCGCTTGATCTCTAGTCCAAAACTCCCCCTCAAGATGAGCTTCATATCTTCATGTGATAACTCCCCCATGACTCGAGCCATCATCTCAAGATTGTGTGAAGATCGATCATCTTGATCACTTGATCTTCATGGTTCTAACTCTCCCTTGAGATGGTGTCCATGTCTTCATTGTGTTCTCTCCTAGCTCTCGTTTCTCGTGCCTCGACCTTGTTCCTACAATTGATCTTACAATAGAGGAAAAAGAACAAGAAGAGAAAATGTCAAATGCACACAAGAGCTTTATAGACCATGTCCTTTGGAGTGGAAGGCATTTGGACCATGATTATGAAGCCTCATAATATAGGCTAAACTCCCCCTAGAGTTATGCATACTTATAGTGGAAGGCATGATGTATGCATATCAATTTGTGGAACATATAGGGTAGTTTAAACTATGTTATGTATGGTAGCTAGAACAAAAGATAATTGAAAGAGTTCGGTTCTAGGCATACCTTTTGAAGATAAGTGACTATGACATATGCACCCTCATGATCTAAACCAAAACAAAAAAACACACAAGTGAAAGACTCCTTTGTGATTTCCTATATGCAATGCATGAACAAGCATATCGTACAAATGCATGGGAAAAGTAATCATGCCATGGTGAGTGCAACAAGTTTAAGGACAAAGCATAAAGGAAACCTACTCAAGGTCAAATTTGAACCTCTCTTAAGCTTACTCACAATGAGCCAAACCTTGCCTTGAGCCAAACGGTCCACCAACTCAAGCATCCCCCATGCTCATTGCTATCTTGAGAAAGTTAGACCTTGAACTAATATTTTTTATGTTCTTTTCTTTTAGGCTTTTACATGATGCATGAAAGTACAAAACATACTAGTTCACAAAGGAGCTACTAAGAAACAAAGGAACTAGAAGAAAAAGAAAGACTACACTATGATACAAGATACCTCCTCGAAGAGTAGATGTTGTCATTCACGCCTTTGACACTTGTGGTGGACTTCAATGTTCTTCATGAGTTGTACTCGGTCCACCACCACCATCACCTCAAGTGTTGTACTTGGGCGCCTCCATGTGATTGGCCGGCCTCACCCGGTCCACTAGGATCTTGGGCACCCGAAGCACTTTCATCTTCCTCTTCTTGTCCAAAGCTCCTATTGACTTTTTCTTCACAACACTACATTCACATCTCATAAGAACAAAGTGAGTGTTGTCAAGATAAAGCAAATAATCAAATGAAAGTGTAGGAGCTTTAGGAACCAAACAATCCTTTGTCGAATGGCCACTTATGCAACAATGTTTGCAATAGTGATCATGGGCCATCAACGGAACTTCTTCACTTGATGTGGCACCATCGATACCCTCTCCACCTTGAGTTTGTGGTATTCCTTCAAAACAAATACTCAAGAGAATAGTTCTCACAAGAGAGGGTTAGTTCATCACAAATAGTAGATGCATATGAAGTAGATGAACTAGGAGGGGTAGATGAAGAAGAAACAAGATAGATAAGGTTGATAGCTTGATAAGAGATCTCAAGATTCTCATACTTCTCATGAAGCTCAATGTTATCCGACTTGAGTCCACAACTCATATGTAGAGCCTCATGAGATGACATGAGATCCTTGAACTCCTTAGCAAGCATACCAACACGAATTATGCATGAATCATTGTTTCCATACCTCCTCTACCTTTTTGGTGATAATCATTTGAGCTTGCCGAGTAGCTCAATAAGTTCTTCATACAAGGAGCATCATCATCACCACTTGATCCTTCCATCACCACCTTCATCTTTGTTGACGGTCCTTAAGTACCACTTTTGACCGTCAAGTACCTGCATAAAAGAAATAAAATAAACACCAAACATAGTGGTAGGAGTTTATTACTAACGATTTCCACGAGTATTGGTGAATTTGTGAGTGCAGGTACATTTCATATCAAAAGGAGGGAATTCACATCAAGAAGGCCACAACACATCACTCCGAGAAAATCAGCACAGGCAGCCCAACAAGATATGGATCAAAAGTCATACAAAACACAACCAACTTGGGCCAATGCACGAAGATCATTGAACAAGACATCAAGGAGGACCCCTCGGCCAAAGCCCAAGGCCAAATGGGCCAAGGGGGGGTCGGCCGACCTGCTACAGTGAGGTCGGCCGACCTGCTACAGTGGCCAATCTGGCCCATCTTTCTCTGGTTGGTCGCCACCGCCTTCCTGATGTCGGTTCTGCCTGCATTTAATGCATTGAGGCGGTGCATTGAGGCGGTGGAGGCCCCCAAACCGACCTACTCAAGACTATAAATAGAGGGGTACCCCCTCCCCTCAAGGACACACAAGAATGAGAGCCTCATTCCACTCCAAAGGGCCTAGAGCCCCTTGTACACTAGTAGAGTAGGGAGAGAGTAGGGTAGGAGAGAAGGGTAGTCCTCCCCTTGTGAGGACCTAGCCAAATCTTGTATCTTGGGGGATACTTATTTATAGTGAAGTGTTCTTCGTTCGTTCATCGTTCGTTCGTCGTTCGTTCTTCGTTCATCGTTCGTTCGTCGTTCGTTCGTCGTTTATCTTCATTACAAGTAAGTACTCTCGATTTCCTTTTGGATTGTATGTTTCTATTCTAGTATAAGTTCTTCCTTTACTTGCTTGCATGATCATCGTTCTATTCAAGTAAGCATTTAGAAGCAGAATTTATCTTTAGTCTTGTGAACTAGAATAGGTCTGGCAGGGAGGACTTGATTGCCTTGCTGTCACGTGACCTTGGGACTGGCATAGGGACTTAATAGCCCTGGTGTCACATGTCCTAGGAGAGGGTTGCCAATAGGTGGTGACAGTCCTGCTGTGTCTACTCTTCCTTGTTCCAGATAGAACTTCATCCATAGGAATCCTCTCTACCCATACCTACCATCCTTCCTCGTGTCCATGGACCAGCTAGACTAGTAGATAATTCCACTCCGTTCCCTTGGGATAATATAAATAACGATACCCTTGAATACTCACGGGTGAAGTGCTACAACGGTATTCTCCGTACGCTTGCGGATTTATCTGTGACGTTAAGAAATACCAACAAGCATTTCTGGCGCCGTTGCCGGGGAACGGTAGTTGCTTTTTATCTTCGAACCTAGTTGGTCCTCGTATTGTATCCTTTTATCCTTTTTCTTTTATTTCTTATCCATCATCAATCTTTCACCATCCATCATTCCTATCCCTTCCTTGAAAAATACCAAAAACATTTATCATGGAGCCAGAACCTACAATCCAATCCTTCTCTGCTCCAAGGGGAATGTCATTTGAGCCACCACCATCCTCCAAACCCATTTCCACATCCGGCTATATGATCCACCCCACTTTTATAACCATGGTCAAAAACCGACCCTTCTCTGGAACTGACCAAGAAAATCCATATCACCATCTGCGAGAGTTTGAGCAAGTGTGTTCATGCATCGTGATCCAAGGCATGGCACAAGAAACCGTGAAATGGAAGTTCTTTCCTTTCTCCCTTCGTGAGAGAGCGGAACAATGGTACACGATTGTCGTCAGAAACATGAATGGGGACTGGGAAAAACTCCGAGATAAATTTTGCTCAGTCTTCTTTCCCTTATCCCGAATCGTTGCTCTCCGGCTAGAAATCATGAATTTCTCGAAGAATGAGAAGGAGTCCATAGGTGCAGCCTGGGTTAGGTTTTCCTTGCTAACTCTTACTGGCCCAGACTTGTCTATCCCCGATCCCATGCTATTGCAATATTTCTACATGGGTTTAGACAAGAAATCCGCCCTATATCTTGACATCGCCGCTGGAGGCTCCTTTGCTTCTAAAACACCGACCGAAGGAAGAAACATCTTGGATCAGATCACAGAAAATAATTCCTTCGTCAGTCTTCTTAGTGAATCCCTCCAAGAGAAAGTCGTGTCAAGCATCGAGGAACCCTCAACATCCGAATCCATCCCCTCTTTGTCCACATCCCATGTTACGCCTGTTGAGTTCCCGTATGAGTTTGAGGAAGAAATTATTGAAGACTATGGAAAAACCTCAAACGACATATGGGATAAGATGCCTCCTACTCCTCCCAATCCTCTAAAAGAACCATTTCTCAAGGAGGACATGAAGGAAATTCTTGAGAATGCCCCTTTCACCAGCACGAGCTATCAAAATCCTTTGGCAAAACCTCATCTTGATCATGAACCATTTGAGCAAGTGATGTTTGTATCCCCATTCGCATCTTTGGATCTTGCTCTACATAAGGATGAGAGGTTTTCCACCCAAGATGAGGATAGAAAACAAGAAACATTCCTAGCCCAACAATCCTCATCACCATCGCTCCATCTTGAGCCTCTTCCCTCTAGCCCTCCGTGCACCATTCTTATTGGTGATCAAGAACCTCTTAAGAAGGAAAACTCTTGGGCTATGGACTTCCTCGAGGCATCAACTCTAGAGGAACTTGATCCTTTGCATGAGCATGAAAGTTTCTTCCTTGAAAACCCACAAGAAACATGCTCATTTGATAGTTCTCTTGAGTGATCGCCCGTTAAACATGATCCTAAGCATAAGCTTGAGAACTTCTTTCTTGAACACCCACAAGAAACATGCTCATGCCATGAATCTCTAGAGCCCACGCCCCTCAGTGCCAAAACCCCGCATGAGGCCTACAACCACCTTGTTTATCTCTTTTGTTACTCATTCTTTAGGTTGGTTGTAGATGCTTTCGTTTATCACAAATATTGCAAATCTCGTGGTTGCATATCGGCACTAACTTTGCAGGGATTAGAATTGAGGAAAGTCTTGCTCATCGGACTTAAAACGATGATGCCCTTGCCGACAGGATAATCGGTAGTTATCTCATATTTGCTTCTCTCATATTTGCATTCTTTTGCATATTTGATTTCTCCATCAACATGCATATTTGGATTTTTCTACAAAGTTGCACTTGCATTCTTGCATGTTTGAATCGTCCCAACATTTGTTTGGGATTGTTCAAACCACCTGCCATTTGCATTAAAAAAAAAAAAGAAGAGTTTTCTATTTTGTGAAAATGAATTTGAGACAAACTTCTGTTGGAAAATGTTTTGAGCAAAATTTTGGAGAGGTTTTGGCACAACTCCCATTGACTTCTTATCACATAGCCATTGGGGAGTTGTGTGCCAAGTTGGACTTCATCTTTTTGAAGGAAGAGTGCTTGAATCTTCAGCTCCATTTCTCGTTTTACTTAAGCACCTTCTCAACAAAATTTTTGCTCACATTTCTCCATGTTTTCATTGCATTTGTCTCAAGTTCAAGAAAATGTTTCTCCCTTTTTTTTTCTTTTGATTTTATTTGCATTCTTTTGTTGCGATCAAGAAGCTTTGCAGCAACCGACGGGTGATCCACATTGTTTACACTAACATAACCCGTTCTCGAGTTTGCTCTTGTGTTTTCGCTCTTATGTGCAGCCAAGAAAAGGGCCGACAAGCGACTCAACAACGCGTTGAAGAAAGACGACATACCAACATCATGCCACGCTGCACAAAGCCCGATCAATATCATGGGGATCGACACCAATCAAGGACTACGGGCAAAGAACAAGTGTGGGGGAGGATCTCTCCTCCACTAAGGTAACTTGTATCGCAACTTGTATCCTTTTGCTTTCGCCTTACATGATAAAAACATAAACTTGAAAAAAAAAATAGTTTGAATAAAGTAGGCGTTTTTATTTCCCTTTCCAACATATCATGCGCCTGGAGTTATTTTACTAAATTCAATAAATTTAGGCTCCCCGGTCTTTTACCCCGGTAGAGTCCTTTTGTTTCCACATATATTTTGAATAAATAAGCCAGGTATAAGAACAAGTGTGGGGGAGATCTCTTGGTCCTTCATCAAGCACACATTAGAGATCTCCCACCAACATGATGCACAACGTCGCACCAATCAAAAGGCAAAGGAGTGGAGCCATCGGGCACAAGAAGACAAAGTTCAATCCTATGAACCCTCTTGGTCTCCACTTCATCTAATGCGACGGTTTGCGCATCCTATACCCTACTCTCCAATTCTTGAGTTAAAATAAATTTCTTGCTTCAATCACTGAAATTTAACTCAATGACAAAACAAATTTTTTATCCCTCAACAAACATGCATGCTTCTGTTTGGTTGGCCTGCATATTCTTTATTCCTCGCTTTGCACACCTGTTGCTTGTGAACACCATTATCATAGGAACCCATGTTTATCTAAGTTGTTGGCGAGTGTGATATGGTTGGATGATAGGAATCTTGCTTCTTCTGCAAAGAGTGCTTGGGATTTTTATCTTGAAAAAATTAAAATCAATAGCTTTGCACTCCTCAATGGTCTTATATTCCTACCAGAGCCAAATAATGATCACATTGAAAACCCCTACAAAATACTGCTTGCTATTGCTTTGAGCTTTGTCAAATTGTGTGACCCTTGTGAGATGCTTGTCATACTTTCTTGATCAAGATTGTGCACATACACCTAGGGGTGGAAACTGGATGCGGATAATTCGTATTATTCGATATTCGTATCCGATGAAATGCAAATGTGGTATGAAATTTGCCATTCGATTAATATTTTTACACTATTCGAATTCGTATTCGAATTCGATTAGAAAATATGGATGTGGATATGGTTTGAGGTTTTGACATCATATATTCGACATATCCGTATTCATATTCGTATCCGCTACTATGTCATTAATATACCCATATATTATATCAAAAATATTATAAAATTAATTCAATTTTGATATGAATTAGTGTAAATGATGTGAAATAATGCTATTAAAGATACTTTAGAGAGGAAAAAGTTTAATAGTTTTGTTAACAACATAGAAATTAGATGTATCCGTATCCGTTCGAATTATAGTGACATTCGCTTTTGTATTCGCATTCGTTTAATATTCGATCCGTATTCGTATTCGAAAACATTCGTATTCGTATCCATATTCGTTTACAAATATGGATATGGATGTGGGAAAGGCACTATCCGATTCGTATTCGATCCGTTTCCACCCCTACATACACCACCACCATAAAACATGATAAACTTCTACACTGGAAGTTAGCAACACCATTTCCATCCATCCACCCACCAAATAAATACTCCATCACTTGTTGTTGATGTCTCTCTCCAATTATTCTGGCAAAAGTGACATGGCTATTGAAAAAAAAAAAAGAGAGAGAAGTGAAAAAAAAAGAGAGAAAAAGAAGAGAAGAAAAAAAAAAGAGAAGTGATAGCCATGTTCTCAAATAAAAGTCAATCAAGAGAGAGACATCATCGCATCAAGGAGTATCCATCTTACTCCACCTCATTCCATTCACCATACACATATCCACACACATGCACATTCTTGATCAGATTGTATGGCTTGTTTTCTCTTTTGGATCCACTCTTTGACTTAGCAATATAAGTAATGCAAGTATGCTCCTTTTCATCCCTACCAAGCTCCACATAAAGCCTTTTGTAGAAGTATGATGAAAAGAGGCAAACCCATTGCCTTGGTGAGGAATCATACACATTGAGTGATCTGAGAGTTATCATTTGAGGAGTACAAGCTATATTTTTCTTTTGAAAATCTATCAAAAACCCAAGTTACTCAACAGAGGAGTATGAATGACTTGAATCATGACCGTTCCATTCCTCAACCGCCCAAGATAGCATGTTAGCCACTTCAAAGTTCACAGGTGCAGGTATGGCTTGGAATAACTTGTATGCTAGCATCATACCATAGGAAGTCATGCTTTATCTTAATCTTCCACCTTCACTCGAGAACGAGCAAAGGCTCAAGTGTGGGGGTGTTGTTGACGGTCCTTAAGTACCACTTTTGACCGTCAAGTACCTGCATAAAAGAAATAAAATAAACACCAAACATAGTGGTAGGAGTTTATTACTAACGATTTCCACGAGTGTTGGTGAATTTGTGAGTGCAGGTACATTTCATATCAAAAGGAGGGAATTCACATCAAGAAGGCCACAACACATCACTCCGAGAAAATCAGCACAGGCAGCCCAACAAGATATGGATCAAAAGTCATACAAAACACAACCAACTTGGGCCAATGCACGAAGATCATTGAACAAGACATCAAGGAGGACCCCTCGGCCAAAGCCCAAGGCCAAATGGGCCAAGGGGGGGTCGGCCGACCTGCTACAGTGAGGTCGGCCGACCTGCTACAGTGGCCAATCTGGCCCATCTTTCTCTGGTTGGTCGCCACCGCCTTCCTGATGTCGGTTCTGCCTGCATTTAATGCATTGAGGCGGTGCATTGAGGCGGTGGAGGCCCCCAAACCGACCTACTTAAGACTATAAATAGAGGGGTACCCCCTCCCCTCAAGGACACACAAGAATGAGAGCCTCATTCCACTCCAAAGGGCCTAGAGCCCCTTGTACACTAGTAGAGTAGGGAGAGAGTAGGGTAGGAGAGAAGGGTAGTCCTCCCCTTGTGAGGACCTAGCCAAATCTTGTATCTTGGGGGATACTTATTTATAGTGAAGTGTTCTTCGTTCGTTCATCGTTCGTTCGTCGTTCGTTCTTCGTTCATCGTTCGTTCGTCGTTCGTTCGTCGTTTATCTTCATTACAAGTAAGTACTCTCGATTTCCTTTTGGATTGTATGTTTCTATTCTAGTATAAGTTCTTCCTTTACTTGCTTGCATGATCATCGTTCTATTCAAGTAAGCATTTAGAAGCAGAATTTATCTTTAGTCTTGTGAACTAGAATAGGTCTGGCAGGGAGGACTTGATTGCCTTGCTGTCACGTGACCTTGGGACTGGCATAGGGACTTAATAGCCCTGGTGTCACATGTCCTAGGAGAGGGTTGCCAATAGGTGGTGACAGCCCTGCTGTGTCTACTCTTCCTTGTTCCAGATAGAACTTCATCCATAGGAATCCTCTCTACCCATACCTACCATCCTTCCTCGTGTCCTTGGACCAGCTAGACTAGTAGATAATTCCACTCCGTTCCCTTGGGATAATATAAATAACGATACCCTTGAATACTCACGGGTGAAGTGCTACAACGGTATTCTCCGTACGCTTGCGGATTTATCTGTGACGTTAAGAAATACCAACAATCTTGTCGATGACCCACAAGTCATGTCTTCTAGTGAGGCACATGGGTGGAGATGAAAGAGGTGAAGTCTTCATCATGATATCAATAGCAACTTGATCTTCACCATCGGGTTCATAGTCACCTAGCTCGCAATGAGACACAAAGATGAGTTAGATAAAGAATTGAAATTCGGATTTAGATATATCGTCATCTTTGTATTCTCTAAGGAAGATGTAATTTCGCTTGAGTGATGAAGGAGGTGAGTATCCCGAGCTTGCATCATCTTCTTCTTAATGTCTTGCTCTTCAAGTGATAGAAGCTTGCTCACGATAGTAGATTGATCTTCAACTTGATCACCATCACCAATTGACATGTCCTCAATGTGAGAGACATTCCTTAAGTGATCATCATGTGAGGTGGTCATGAGCAAGACTTCTTCAATTTGTAGCTCTCAAGATCTTCATGTTGAAGTGCAAAATAGTTGTCGCCGAATCTTGAATAAGGAGGTACTTTCGAGATCTTCTTTCATGATAACCTCACCACTTGAGTTCTTCCGCTTGTCATAAGAATTGAAACACTTATCTAGCATATGCAAGGGAAGACACAAGTAAGTGATCCAATAGAGAGCATGGTAAGATTATCAAAATAACTCCTCAACAAGAAAACTACCAACAACATGATCAAGATACATAAGCACACAAACATGATCATCACAAGATATAGCACGAACAAAAAGATCATCATGATAGCATGGTTATCCTTGAAAGTGCTAGAGAAAACATTCATGATATCCCACAATTCATTCGGCACTATGGACTTAAGGTAGCTATTTAAGCGATTCTTTCAACGTCCATAGCCGAAACCCATATGGGATGAAAATCCAAACTCATTCGGTCACATCTCAAAGGCGGTTAAGCCCTAAATTGAGCACGAGGCTCTGATACCACTTGTAAGGACCGTGTGACCGAGAAGGGGGGTGAATCGGGCACACCATGAACTAATACTTTTTGCACTTCTAGCTACTAAATCTATTTGCACATGTAAAGGGTCTACAACATAAGCGTACATGTGTACTACGTGTAAGTGATCAAGCAAGGATAATCATGTACTAAGACTTGTACATGCTAGGTGCAAGGCATACATGAGCATAAGGAAACAACCTAGCATATAGATATGACAACATAAGCTCAACAAGTCCTACACATGCTAGTATCTAAGATAACGATGATCAAGCAATTTAGCATGCATATAGGGAACACATAGGGAAGCTCAAACAAGTCCTATACATGCTAGTGTATATGGTAAGATAGACAAGCAAACTAACATGTATAAGTACACAAGGGAAAGCTCAAGCTAGTGATCATGATAACTAGATAGATACAATATAAGCATAACAAGATCACTATATGATATCAAGCAAGTGTGAGCTATCACAAGTAGGTACAAGCATATATATGGAAAGCATGTATTACTAGATATAACGAGGAGCTAGCACGGCAACAATCGTTAAGCAATCATATGAGATAAACACAATATCTACTACAAGCATATAGGATAAACAAGATAACAAGTGCAAGTAGTAAAGAGTAAGAGTAAGAGATTGCTCATCGATTTTTCCTGTGGTATCGGGAGGATGGCGCCTCCCCCTAGTCCACGTTGGGTCACTCCCGCCGGAGTCTTGACCCCGTCCCTCCGCTCGATGGCGATCCCCTCTAGAGCACACTCCACTCCTCGAGCCGGTGTTGTTCCCAAGAGCACGCTTCACCCTCCGAGTGAAGTCACGGGCTTCACCCCGCTACACCTAGCAATGCTCTCTTCCTTGGAACCAACCACCACTCCTCGAGTGAAGTCGCGGGCACGTCCCGCCGGCATCTCCGGGTACTTTTCCGAGGGTAAGGATCCGCACGTGATGCGGTCCAAAGGGCGCTCCAATAGTGATGCTTCTTTCGCACGGGAAGCTCCAAGACCGTATACAAACATGTGTTGACTTCCACACTCCTTTGACAAGCTCAACATCGACGCCTAACCGGTCGAGGCCTTGCCATAGACCAAGGGTAACAAACCAAGACCGCCTCCCGATGACCACACTAGTCCTAGAGCTGTATGGATGCACTCAACCCTCTCAAGCACTAAGATTTCCTCTCCAAATCTTCTCCCAAGCGCCCTCTAGCATCCTCTTGTCTTCCCTTGTGTTTCCTCACTGGTAACAATGGCCAAAGGCACCACAAAGGGCCAAGCAACCAGCTATTTATAGCCTACCAACCATAAACTAGTCGTTGCACCAAAAGTGTCCAGATTCTGTAGTCACCGTATGATCTAACTTCTAGTCACCGTATCATACGGTGCTCCCCAGACAACCTACAGTATTTTGCTCGTAACTCCCTGCTCTGAACTCCGATTTGGGTGTTCTATGGAAAGGTCTTGAAATTCCCCACAACTTTGCAATTGGGCCAATCTTCAGATTCATCCATCTTCAACCTGATATGGCCATTTAATCGTTCAAAGGACATTTCCATATTATTTCTAAGGACAGTCTCTAGTATTTTAGTCATAACTCTCTGCTCCAGCATCTGATGAAGGCTTTCTACATATACACGGAAAGATATTCAAATTATCTACAACTTTCATGTTGAACTCATCTTCAGATTAAGCAATCTTCAACCTGATATAGCCACCGTATCATACGGTGGTAGTCACCGTATGATTCTGTGCGCTGGAGATAGCCTCCACTGTTTCGGCGATAACTCCTTGCTCCAAACTCCGATTGAGCTATTCTACATATCCACGGAAAGCTCTTGAAATGCTCTACAACTTTCAGGTTGAGCTCAGCTTCAGATTCGACCATCTTGACCACTATATGATACGATAACTATCACCGTATGATACGGTGACTTCAGCTTTTCTGCTTCGTGCGAACTGCTGAGTCTCTGGAAACCATACGGTGATACCGTCATATCATACGGTGATTATCACCATATTATACGGTGACTTCATCTTTTTTCTATCCAAAAACTTATCTTTTCATCACCACTAATCACCGTATCATACGGTGATTAACACCGTATTATACGTTGACTCCGTAATCTGCTCTTTCTTATTTCGGCCATAACTTTTCACTCCGAACTCCGATTTCAGTGATCTTGGACTTGTTGGAAAGCTTGTGAAGAGCTCTAACACATTTCATAGAGATATTGAGCTCATCACCATCTGATCAATCCTCAAACTCATGAGACAAGTCCAATTCATTCATCTCTTTGTCTCGGCTTCGGTTCTTCAACAAACTTGGTTCCTCTTCACCTCAGCTATCACCCTAGTGCTTGAGAGACTCTCTGAGCATCCACATACCTCTACCATTAGTGTGACCTAAGAGAAACGACTCGATCCCCCTTGATGGTCCGGTGATTTCTATGGACTCAAGCCTACATCTATACCAAGCCAACATAGAGGAACACATGACATACTTACCTTGCCTCTTACCTCATGTGTGTAGTAATCACCTCGTAGAGTAGTCCTCATGTATACTTTTTCTCTTCATCATCTTCCTTGCAACCTTTTAGGTGTTGCCACTCCAATAGTGTATCACTACATCCATGAGACTAACCATCTTGCAAACTAGCAAACCTTGTTAATCCCATTGACCATGTTGACATCAATCACCAAAACCTATGAACCATGCTCTAGGTTCATTGATCTTACATACGGAAATAAATTTGCAACATAGAGAGAGATCAAATATCTACAGGTTTACTATTGATAAACATAAACAATAGTGGTATGCCTATACATTGCAACGGGAAGACAAATGAATTAATGATTAGGATTTTTTTGACCTGATGAATACAATGCATCTGGGTGAAGAAGACGTGCATTGGCCATTACAACATTATTTGTTCCAGTAATAAGGTGCATCAACGAATGATAAAAATGTTTAAAAAAAAGAAGCCTTAAATCATTTTCCTATGGTGAAAATTTATAACATTCAAGAATTCTACTTTTTTTTGACATGCTACATGTTCAAATTGATAATGCTTGTACTTCATGTTAGAGAACATACAGTTTATGAATTCACAAGATTAGGTGTGATTTCATCTACTACACAAATATTAGAAAATATATATGAAATTTCTATTAGATAAATAGCTACAAGGGAAAAAAATCACTGGAACATTACCTTCCAATGAACTTTATTTAGCCCATCACGCTACTTCTTAACTGGGCTCGGCCCAACTCAGCATCCCCACCTTTCTGTGCAGCCCAATCCACATCAACCAGATCTCAAAAAAAAAAAAAAAAAATCCACATCAACCAAAAAAGGAAAAGGAAAAAATAAAATAAAATAAAACAATGCTAGTGGGAATCGAACTCGGGTTGCTAGGCAATCAGCCGCGTGCCTTACCGCTGGAGCAACAACCTAGTCCGCTAATAAAAGCGACTTGATTTCTATAACAGCAAACATATAAGAACTCGGACATTTAAATTTGAGCTAAACGGCCCAAACCGAATTCAACACGAATTCAAAATCCTGGCAGGACGAACAACGAAAAATTATGGGGACGATCTCTTTCTAACTTTTTAAGTAGTAGAGATGCCTTTGAGTTAAAGTTTGGGAGGGGCTAGGCAAGGAAGGAGGCCCGGGGGGGGGGGGGGGGGGGGGGGGGGGGGGGGGAGGCGAACACAATCCGTGAAAAACTTGTTTTTTCTGGCTTTGGCTTCTCAGACAACAAGAAAAATCTATGCCAAACAGGATCCTAGTGTGGCAGCTGGAGGCTTGTTGTTGATATGTTTCATCCAGTTACTCAACCATAGTTCTTGAAGAAATCTCACAACGCTGGATTTAGTTTGTCTCTTGAAGCAGATCAACTTATTATGTGCACTGGATCTGAAGAAACATATTCAGTGTGCATATTGCACAATGATTGTGAGTCAAATAAACATTCTACATTACGGGCCAAATGCACAAAACATCTGAGAAGTTGAATTGAGACCCCGTAGAAAGGACAGCTATTGATGTTTCATACGGCACACTAGAAATATCACCAAACCTAGTTAGGCCTAGAGTAAATATTCCGAGCATGTCGCCAAAGACACCATGGGGTTAAGAGATTTGCATTAATAATACCAGATAATCCACAACTAGCGACAAGTGCTAGAGATGTCTTATCGGTAATTCTTATGAATCAAGAGGATCCGCAAGAGAAAAATTTGCTATGATGTAAAACGAACAGCGGATAAATGTCCCATAATGATGACAATAGGGGATGGTCCCTTGTTCCACAAACACAGCATGGGATAAAAGGGTGTCATTCACACTCTATCGATAGTATTTAGTTTAGGTAGTTTTATGCAATGAGCAAATTGAATTAACAGTAGAACAATGATAACATAACACTTAAGCCTACAATGATCAATTAAATCACAACAGAGGAATCACGTAGAACAAAACAAGTTTGGGTACAACACAGTAATTATATGTCTACCTTGAAATCAGACGACATCCTGAATGTACAATTGTATTTGACATTAGACTGACCGACAAGACATAAGAGGAACAAGGTAATTTGAAGTTCTGTCGTACCTTGTGCTGTGGGCTTAACCACAACTTCACAAGTGCTTCCCATTGATCGTAATTCATGGATGGCTCAGGAGATTTGACAACCACATCATTCGCTGGTATATTATTGAAGAACTTCTTCTTCAGCTTATATCTCATCTGACGCTGGCCGCATTTCATCATGTCATCACATGCTGAAATCACTGGTTTGGTGGTGGTGTACATGGAAAATTAGACCTAGTACGGCAAAAAAAAAAAAAGTTATCCCCATCTCGCATAAAAAGATCGGGCACTAGAGAGCTTGTCAAGTTTGGTACAACAAGTAAAATGGAATTTCACTTCAGTGTCTGGTCATGAGTTGATATACTTACGGAAACTTTGTTGATGTAGTTAACAAGATGTTCCCGCTCCCGCTCATCCCTATACATCTTTCTCCTCGACAGCAGTGTCTTCCTCCTCAGCGGGAGTGTCTTTCTTCTCGGCAGCAAGGTCATTGACCTTGGCGGCATCTACCTCCTCGCGATCAGCGTCTTTAGCCGCGACCACGTCTTCTCCCTCAGCAGCAGCTGCTTTCTTCTCCTTCAAATTGTTCTGAAAATTAGTGATGGTGTCGCATAAGCCGCTGAGATTGCTGACACCTATACAATCAATCAATAAATTTACCTGGAAACAATCATACAAGTTTGCCTGAACTAAGCTATTCATTGGAATAACTGACATTAATCAACGGGAATTGTTCACAAACACGAAATGTTTGGGTATGATACAATTCGCTTACATTGTTCCAGGTTTGCCACCTCCATGTCGCACATGAAGACAATCTTGTTGCGTTCTATTCCGTTAAACTGCATGTTTTCCCCACAAGCCCCATTAGTTTTGTGTGTGAATTTTCCATGAGCTTCAGAAGATCCCTATGAATCCCCATCCGTTCATGGACCATTCTCATGGCCTCGTCTCCTAGTCCCCGCTGCCCTTCACACGGGTGTTCCTCCCCTTCTAGACGTCTCCATCACGATAAGTTTGCTTCGAAAAAACGGCTGAGATAGTTTGGTCGTTCACGTAGGCGGCCGCCACACACTTCCCGCAAATCATCAGTCATCACGTAGGCGGCCGCCGTGTGCGTAGTTTGCGCGTGTGCGCGATCCTGGAATCATGATCAGCACACGGCGCCTCGCCAAGGGAGCTGCCACATCTGGTTGACATCAGCGGCTACGTTGACATCTGGTTGACTAAAGCGGATTTATTGTTGACGAATTAAGCTGAGGACGCTATCCTACCCGTTGGATTCGTGAGGTAGTTGGAATGACGCATTTAAGAGGATTGAGGGTCGACTAGAGCGGATTTATTGTTGACGACTTAAGCTGAGGACGCTATCCTACCCATTGGATTCGTGAGGTAGTTGGAATAACGCATTTAAGAGGAGTGAGGGTCCCGTAGTATATGTTTTTTGGAAATTGGGCGACGTAGGTGCGTCGTAGGTAGGCTACTGTTACATGGTGTGCTCAGGAGCAATTTTTATTCCTGCTGTGCCTCGTTGCTTGTGTGGGTGCTCATTTTGCGCCTGGTAACAATCCGCTGAATAGTGGAAGTAGTTCAGTTCTTGTGAGTATTAAGACCAAAATTAAGAACCTTTTCCATTTCGATGTATAATCATGGTTGAATAGAATAAATATCCAGACATGTATTAATGCTGATTGTGATGAATGGTCATACAGAGTGATGATGCAATCGTATGTGGCGATGTGAAGGATACCTGTATATTTTGGATTGTTTTTTTAATGAAACTTGATAAAAAAAATTTAAGAAATTACGGTACAACTTAGACATTCATAACGCACGCACACTCACCCCTATGAACGCACACACGCAAACCCTATCCCTATGAGCATCTTCGAAGACTGAGCCGACAAATTCTTCAGATTCCTGAAGTCACCACTGGCGCCTCGCTGTCGACGGCCACGTCGCTTACCGCTGAAAGCACAAATGTCGTTAAATCCTTGAAAATTCGCTTTCACCAGGAGTCGAACCCAGAACCTCAAAGATACTACTCGGATGCCTTAACCACTAGGCCAAGACCCCTTTCACGATAAAACTTCATAATTGAGAGGTCAACAATTCTCGCATCTATGAGTTGTGTGCTCTTTGCCGATAATACTGTAACAGGTGTTCCTTTCCTTTTGAAGATGAAGCAGTACGCAGGTTTGGGCAAGAAAATACTTTTTGTTCAAAGCGAAGCATATCTATTTTGTTTTGTGCAGACTGTACTCAAACGGAGATTGGTACTGTTAGATGGGACAAAGCTGTTGCTAACATCTGTAAATGAGTTGAGAGACTTATTTAGGCTACTCACAATGCAAAATTTCATTTTTTGTAGTTTTCCAAAATGTCACATAAGCAATAAGTCAAGTAATTGGTGAATGGAATACCTCATGTATTGCATTGTTTCATGGCAAAAATTGCTAGTGGACACTCTTCAATAGCGATATTTGCTTTTAGAAATCACTCAAATACGTCTTTGCCAGAAGACACTCCTCTTTTGTGATAATTTGCTAATGGACATCTAAATCATTAAAATACTCATTTTTTATGTAAAGAAGGAAGAGAATATGTAAATAGACCAAATAACTTTCGCCTTCTGAGCCACTAATATGCCATGTGAGCTATTTTGTAACACATTATTTTGTTATGATTTTTCTGTGTCATAGTAAAATAAAAGTTTAATTATATGATAATCCACCAGTGAAAGTAAATGGTTATTCATAAGAAAAAATCAATGATATGATTTGCAAAATTAACATGTTCTGACTCAACAGGCGCAACAATAGTATTAGTGTCAATTGTAAGCTCATCTCTCTCTTTTCATAAATAAATAATTATTTTAATGACTTGGTGTTCACTAGCAAATTACCATAATTGAGCGGTGTCTTCTAGCAAATACACATTTGAGCGATGTCCAGGAGCGAATACCGCGTTTGAAGGATGTCAGTAGCAAATTTTGCCTTGTTTCATTTTTTTTACTTTCAAGAAGTACATGAAATAGACAAAATTATGTTGAAACTAGTGCATACATAGTTTTATCTAGACAAAACTCCTCTCATCTCTCTCTTTACTAATTCTTTGCCATATCATCAAAATTGTTGACACGAAGATATTTTAGCACAAAAAGTTATTTTTATTTAACTAGATCCTCGGTATCAGGAGTGTTTGTCATGCTTGATTGCAGTAGATCTTAAACGAGGCTATCAAAATTCTAAATTAAAAAAAAACGCATTTTCAGTGTTGTGCAATTGTTTTTGGTTGTTGCTCGGTGCATGCTCGAGTATCTTTACTCCTCTTAAAAACGTGAGTTGGTGATGCGGTCGTCGTCGTCGTCCGTCGCGCTCTCTCCCCTTCTATTGGCGCCGACAGGTGGGCCCTCCTATCCCAGCCCGCCCTGGTGAGGCAGGCCGTCGCCCCATCCCTCGAGACACAGAAAAAAAATCCCTGCAGATCTGGACTCCATCCTCCTGCTCGCCGCCGGCTCCGTCCTTCACCAGTCACCACGGCATCATCCAACACCTCCGGTCCCCACACGTCGACGCGCCCCGCATCCGCCAGCCTCGTCGCCGCGGTCGGGTCCCCTGGTCGCGCCGGCACGAGAACGCGAGGGGCGCGAGTGAGCAGTGCCGGATCCGTCCTCCTCACGGCAATCGCCAACGTTTCATGGGTATGCTCGTCGCTCCAGCAGCTGCAGCACGCTCGTCCCCGCCCTTCATTGCGGGCTCAAAAGGTGCGCTCGCCTGAAGTTTGATTTTTCTAACACTTCATGCTTTCAAATTGCTCAGATCGAAAGGTACCAGGAGGTTCCTTCATGTATGGTTCGAACTGAAATCAATTTGTTTCTGGAATGTGGGTTCCTGCTGCAGTTAGAAAGACTGTCTTTCTGCTCACTTGAGTTAGCTAGATGATTTTTGTCCCGGGAGAAAGTGCCTTCGGGTAGTGAATGCGTTGCAACAAACCTGAGACTTTAGTGTGAATAATAGTTCCATTTTAACAAAGAACTGGAATATGTGACCTGCTCAAGCACATTTTACAGTGTTTGGTATGGTTGGATAGAAGAAACACCTGTACGTGTTTCATTCTTTAACACTTATATCACCTAAGCATTTCATACTTGCTTTAGCTTGGGCCAAGCATTCATATTGTGGAAGCAAATAATTGTATTCCCCTGTTATGTCCTGTTGACGGAAAAAATGGAAGTTTCTAAAACCTATAGTTGTTATACAGTTTGATGTCTATATGTGCAATGAAGACCACAGATAAGTTGCAATGTTATAATGTTTGGTTTCTGTGAATTTTATGTGCTACTTAACTGACTGGAACTTGGATCTTTTGATTTACAGTTGTACATCGTCGGAGCACATTTACATTCTCTTAAACTAAGAAGGAATAACCAAGTAATTGTATTTCCCTGTTTATTCCTGTTAACTGAAACAATGGAAGTTGAAACTTACATATTGCTAGACAGCTTAGTATCTCCTCGCTACAAATATATCTACATATATAGTGGAACCTATATCAACTCATCTTTCCCTTAAAACTTTCCCTCCAGAGCTCTAATTCAGTTAATCATTCCTATCATAACTTAAATATATTAGATCCACTTAGAACTATCAGGCTAACGTGATCAGTAGCATTTATCACAATTTTCATTTACTATCAAAATTTTACTGGTAAAGAAAATGTTTTGTGCCTTTTTTTTTCAGGTTAAAGACAATATTCGACACAATCAGTTAAGATTATTCCAGGTACAGGTGCATCTCTTGTTCCAGCGGTACAACTAACCACTGATTGTGTAATTTTTCATTCGGAAAGAGTTTGAATTGGTTCAACTCATTTGTTAATATGTTTAGCTGTGCTATACTCCGTGAAGTGTAATTTTGTCCTCTCAAGAATGTCGAAATACAAAACTGGTCTCTCTGTCACCAAGATTGATGAAAGTACTTTATATGCATGGTTCTGTGTAATGTTCTTCTTGTAGACTAGGCTCTTCTCAAACTCCGATTGATACTTTATATGCATGAAAGTACTTTATATGCATGATTCCTGTATGGTTAATGCGATGGCTACCTCATGAGTGCTTAAAGAAGGAGCGACTTATTTACATTTGAAACCTATGATTTTACTAAAAATTTTGCTAAGCTATTTAAAAAAATAAAGTAACTAAAAAATTATGTTAAGCAATGATTTTTATTCCATGGCAGCGCACGGACATCTAACTAGTATACCGGAAACATGCGGACGTGTGGGGTGGCCGGGTGGGATTCAAACTTCATGCTCTTGGGAGCAGAAGCGGGATATCGATGCTGCGCCCAGGGCGCATGCCGCACTGCTACAGCATGTCAGGCCTAGTAGGGGGTGGGGAGCGGGTAGTTTTGTGATATCTGACGTGGAAAATTGATTCCGAATCTCGAAGCAAGTGGACGACAGTGATAAGATCTTCAGCGTAGGACGTGAACAGGCTGAATTTTGCCGGCTTTTCGCCGTTGATCAACCATGGGAGTGAATGAATATGTGCACGGCATGGCATCCAAGAGACCAAGACCGTGCCGCTTGCTGCACGTGCACACCACATGAGCTCCGTAAAATAGGTCTTAATCTCATCTCAAAAAAATAACTTTTCTTTTGCATAAAATGGTTAATCGAAGTTATTTTGCAACTTGGGCCTGGCTATTTAACTTGGTTATGTTCAACTAGTTACATGGGGCTAACTTCACACGACACTAGAGTTTTCCGTTAGCCACAATAGACGGCAATCGCACAGAGCATGCTTGGCCGTATGTATTTCTTTGGCGTAATAGTCAACTTAGTCCCTTAACTATTGCCCAAAGCTCTAATTCGTCCCTCAACTACCAAAAGGCCCAATTTAGTCCCTGAACTTTGGTTACCCGGTTCAAATCAGTCCCGAGGGACGAAATTGAACCTACTAGCGAAAGTTCAGGGACCAAATTGAACCTTTTGATAGTTGAGAGACACATTTGAGCTTTTAGCCAAAAGTATCAGTTAGACATATTTTCTTTTGGAAAAACTAAATTGGACATTCAGTTAGACATTCTGAAAAAAAAAACTAAAACAGATGCATTAATCCATAAATGATCTATTTATTTTTTGGAAATGATCCAAGTATATTGTATTTAATTGGTTGTTGAAAAAATTTTGTTCGATAATAATAGTCAAGTCAATCTTAATATTTTTCTTGTTTCATCGCTAAGATGTTTATTGGTCCTGTTTGGATCCACCGAGCTAACAATTAATCCTAGACTATAAATTAGTTGACTAATTGTTATCGAGGTAACTATTATTCAGGTGTCTGTTTGAAGGCTAGACTAATCGGTGAACTAACAATTAGTCCGTATTAATCGGGTTCTCCCATTGCTATTAGTATTTTTGGCTGACTAAAAATTTGTCCAGTCCATCCTGTTTGGATCCTCTATAGACTAAAATTGGTCAACTAACAATTAGTCACTTGGATCCAAAAAAGGCTATAGTATGACCACTGAAAACAACCACGGTGAAATAGTCAATGTCGTCCCTAATCTTTGGTTAAAAGCTCAAATTCGTCCTCCAACTATCAAAAGGTCCAGTTTAGTCCCTGAACTTTGGTTACCGGTTCAAACCAGTCTCTCTGGGATGAAATTGTACCTACCAACCAAAGTTGAGGGACCAAATTGGACCTTTTGATAGTTGAGGGACGAATTTGAGCTTTGGGCGATAGTTGGGGGACTAAGTTGACTATTACGCCTATTTCTTTCGTTTGGACCAGGATACAACGTCTTTCAGGATACTACACATCTTTAGGCTTAAAATACGTTATCCTCGTCGAGCAATGGATTAGTATATGATCACCCCTGGAGCATCTTGGGCCAAAAATGTAAAGACACTATAGTTTTGGCCTCGTTATTTAACTTGATCATGCTCAAGTTCAACTAGTGACATGGGACTAACTTCATGAAGTTATACTGTTTTGTCAGCTATAGTAACCGTCCACAATTTCGACGGCGCACCTGATATGGATATATTTTTTTAAAATTATGCTAAGATTTTGCATCGTACACCTTTAAAAGTCACCGCTATTACAAGTACAATATGCAACATAAAGAGAAAATAGTGTTGTGCTCTCAAACAACTTTAAGGTTGATTTTGTCCGGGGGCATTTGCCTCCACCCCTCTCTTCAACCTCCATTTGTTGTCGTGTCTTTTCCTAGCACTCACGATGACAGTCTGTTCGGCAGGCTGCAGCTGCGGCTGCAGAAAAATAACTACAAACACTATAGCTGTTGTTAAAGAAATAATTACGAACACTGTAGCTGCTGCTACTGCCTGCTGCAAAACCTCCAACCGAACAGGCTAGAGATTACCTAGCCTATCCCACACATGCACTTCTAGCCCTCATGTGGATATGTCTACCATATGATCTATATTTTATCTTCTCAACTTTAATCGCTTAGCGCACTGGCGGTGGTAATAAGATGGTCTCTATTAAGCTCTTATGCACCAACCAGCTACATGTAAAAACTTATGCTGAAATAGATAGATGGTCAGTTTACTTAAACGAGCTGATAAATGTACGCCTAGTCCAAGCAACAAATCAAGTGCACGGATAAGCTTTGCACTAGTCGGATAGCTTCGTCATACAAGGCAGTCTTGTGCAAAGCCTTTTCGTTTGGTTCAACAAGTTCAAGCTTATTAGCTTACTCTTTCTGATTTTAAATTGTTTACGTTTTACCATTTTTTTCGTTACGTTTAACCATTCGTCTTATTAAAAATATTTTCAAAATTATTATAGATTTTGTTATGATTAGTTTTATCATCAACGAAAATTGAAATATGACTTATAATTTTGTATTTTTAAGCTAATATTTTAAATAAAACGAATGGCAAACGTAACTTAAAAAGTCAACGGTGTCAACAATTTAAAACCGAAAAGGGTATGTTTTTGTGGTTGTTAAGTAGCAAGAATCCCGTAATAAACTAATTAAGCGTAGCTCAGCTCGTTAGAACTCCGCTTCGGTGAGCTGAGCTGAGAGCAAAGATTTTGATTTCGCTTGCTGCCGGCGAAGAAAAGTCCAGCATGGACAGCATTTAAAGCAAACCGGCAGCAGCACAGAGTGGGGACAACAATGCACAGTTCGTTTCTTTTAGCGCTAAATTTTAGAGGCCTCTAAATAAAGAGAATCTAGTACTAAATAAAGTTTAATGACAAAACCTTTTTACAGATGGGTACATCTTTACGAGACGAATCTAACGAGCCTAAGTAAGCTATGTTTTGCTATAGTCATGCTACAGTAATGCTACAGCAACCGTCGTCTAACCACGGATTGCTTACCCTTATTAGATTCGTCTCGCGAATTAGACCAGAGGTTCTGCAGTTAGTTTTGTAATTAAACTTTATTTAATACTTTTAAATAATAAAAATTTTTTTTAGACCCTTCTAAATTTTAGACCCTATGAAACGAACACGCCGCGCAATGCTCTACGCCCGCTTCCAGTCGCCGGCTCCCTTCTCTCTCTTGCTATTCTTTTCCTCCACGTAGGATCTCGCCAGCTCTACGTCGACCATAATACTTGCTCTGAGGCCGGATTGCCCTTTCAGGCAGAGACAGACTCCAAGAAACATATATTCACGTCGGGTCTAACGGGTAAACGCTCCGCTCAAAAGAAGACAACAAAATATGTGCTGGTAAGCGCAGCGCTGAACTGGCTCCTCGGACTCGCGCAGACGGCTTCGTTGGCAGGCACGCCCCGTTCCATACGCCAGCCGGCCCAGGCCGGCGAGCGAACCGGAACGTGCCACACACCCGCGACCGCGCCGCCGTTTGCGGCTCCGCCACCCAGCGTGAGCTGCTCAGCGTACCGTTCACCCAGTTGCTGAACGTGACGCCCTCGCACCGGTCCAGCCGACCCAGCCGTGCCAACGGCTAGTACCACATGTTCTCCGCCACGTGGTCCCGTGGATCCCGTCCACTCTCCCCTTGACCGCTACGGGCACACTGCTCGGCCACCCCGAACTAGCATCGGACGCTGACAGGTGGAGATGGAGCCCAGGTAGCCGATACAGACTCCACACACTCTGCCACAGTTGAGTGTCAAAGATAAATCTTTTTTTTTTTTGGAAACGTGCAAAGATGATTCTGCAGAAGTATATACAGCCAATCTCAAGGGAAGTCCCGGTCTAACACGATGCAAACTGCAATACGCCCTCGCAAAAAGATTAATGCAATGTATGCGTCGAGCCGTACAACGCGTGGGCTGTGGAAGACGAGCAGCAGATGACGGCGAAATTGCTTAGCCGAGTGTATAATTGTAGGCAGGTCTACTACGTGTGTACGCAGCACGCGTCGCGGGGATGGTCGTCTTTGCTTCCAACGTTCGTCTGGTCCGGTCCACTCGTAGCTAGCTAGACGGTCAGCGTCGCGTATCTCTTCCTCCCCCCTCCCCTCGCCTCGCAATTCCCGATCCTCTCTCTCTTCCAGACGACAGAGACGCAGACGGCAGAGATCCCCCGGACGACGACGCCAGGCAGCTTCGGCGCAGCTTCCTCTTTCTCAACTCCCGTCCCAATCCAAATCCAAATCCAAGCCACCACCACACATCCACCCACAACGCGCACGGAACGGAAGCAGCGCCCAACCAGACCGCGCCACGGCGCCGCGCGGATCTGCGTGTCCGCCGCCCGTTGGCTACGGTCCGTGTCTGCTGCCTCGGAACAGGGACGGGATGCGCGCGCGCGGCCGGAGCTGTGCGCGTCCCGTCGATGATAATGGATGTGCGCGTCCCGTCGATGATAATGGATGGGGCTCGAAGCGAATCGGCTTTCATTGATTAGCGACCGCGTCATACGAGGAGGGAGCGGCGTTCAAAAGTCGCGGCGACGACAGCTCTCTATACTTTTGTTTGCCTACTTGCCGCTGCTGTTCCGGCACACGGGAATAAACGTATCTTTGACTCCCGTGAAACGTTCGCTCGCCCTGCTGTTCAGCCTCACCTTTGCTTCGTTTCCATGGTCCTGTCATTTGACTGCCCGTTCTGCGTTTTCTTTTCATTTTCCTTGACTCAACAGTAAGGGCTCCTTTGGAATGCAGTATTGGAAAAACGCAGGAATAGAAAAAACACAGGAATATGATAGGAATGCATATGCAAAACAGAGGATCGGAAAACACAGGAATTTTATAGAAACGGTCGTTTGGATGGTTCACAGGAAAACCATAGGAAATGTTAGTAGTAGGGCACGTTTGGATCAAAGGAAACTTAAAGGAATTTTAAAGGAATCGATTCCTAAAGAATATTTCCTATGCCTGCTGTTTGGAATGGAGGAATGGTGAATTCCTTTCCATAGGAAAGGGGAGACTTCCTTCACAAAATATAGGAAATATAACATGAGGTGAGAGCTAAAGGAAAATTTCCTTTGTCTTGCTCAGCGCAATGACTACAGTGAGCCCATATGCAAGCACCTAACTGATGTGACCTAATGACCATCCAATTTGGTATTAGCTAAATCACACTCAAATTAGTTACTTTAAGAAGCATGTGGGTAGTTAAAATGTGACAAAAAGGTTACTAATTCAATTTAAGTGCAATAAATAATGATAATGTGACTATCAAAAAAATTATTTTTTTTTCCTATGCCTTATATTCCTGCGTTCCAAACACCTCAAATTTTCCAATCCTTCATTCTGGATTCCTGTGGTTTGTCACTTTTTTCAATTCCTGTGTTTTTTTCGTTCCTGCGTTTTTTCCCGTTCCTTCATTTTTCGTTCCTTTGTTCCAAACAGGGAAACATTGCCTTAATGTTATGATTACTTTAACTACCGGTCCAACTTTTTCTAATTTTTACTGAGAGAGAAGACAAGTGCCACCGTCTGTTGTGCCTTCCCAACAGGTCGTTTTTTTTCTCTCTCTTTCATGCCACATACTCTTTCATGTGAGGAATGGACTTCATATATTTTTTCCCCTTGCCCAGGTGACAGTTTTCTTTATATAGAACTATCAGGTACAAGTAATCTGTAGTTCTGTGTGAAGCAGCAGGTGGTGGTGCTCAAGTTTTCATTACGAGCAGCTAAGCAGCACTTTGCCTCGATCCTATGGCACGGGAATGGAAAAAAGAGGTCTGACCCAATGTTTCCTTTCCTCCATTCTTCTATGAAACCACCACTATAGGAAAATTTCCTCCACTTTTCCTTTGCTCTATTCCTCCATTCTAAAAGCATGAATAGTACCTTTTCCTATAGGAATTGGAATCCTCTATTTTTCCTCCAAAATTCCTTCAATCCAAAGGGGCCCTAAGGAAAAACTGCGCGATGAAGACCGGGTGCAATTCGCACTCTGAAACGTAGACCACCTGATCCGAATCTGCTTTGCAAGGGAGTCGTCGTCTACATTGAATTCAAGAGATCAAACTAGTACACAAACACTGTAGGACTAGAACTTAACATCAAAACTAAGCGCGTTACTCAATGTATAATGCCAGAAATACTTGGTGCCTCTCGAAAGTGAAGTTTTTATACATTATTTTATTGCAATTTTATATAGGACTTAAAAAAAATAGCATAATGAGGACTTCAGACAGAGTTTTCGTATTACACCATTCAAACATAGATAGTAGGGCCGTTCAATCCGGTTTGAGGGAAACCGTCGCCAAAAAGCCGGAGGGAAAACATACGACCGGTGAATTGTGAACATTTCAAGTAAATAGTAACCGGCAATTCATTTTGCTTTCCCGGTTTTTCCTACGGTTTGACAAAACCGTCGTTGAACACTCCTAATAGATATGTGTCCATTTACGGCTACTTAACGCGTTTAAACTATAGCTAGACTTGAATATTGTTCATGACTATTTTGATATTGTTAATGGTAAAAGTGTATTTTGGGCAAGACTGTGACCAGTAATCATTCAATTAGTACGTAAAATTTGTGACATAAAATCTAATAGGGAGTACATTAATATGAATCTAATGACATACAAGATTGATGTTTAGTGCAATACTACATTGACGAAGGGATGAAGTATATGACGAAGGGGAGTACTAATGATCCTATTTATGCGTAGAAAAAAACACTTGTATGCAACGGGAGGGAATGCATGTTCTCTTCCGGTGGGTTTGTAGGAATGGCACACCTTGCAAAAGAAAACCATTTTTAAAAGAGCACCTGCGTCTGTTTCTTAAAATGAAAAACAAATCTTGCGACAGAAAACCATTTTTAAAAGAGCGTCCTTATCTGTTTCTTTCCATGCCCACGAAATCACGAAAAGCCTATTGGCCCGTGGCCTTCTTGGTCTTGCTCCTATTCTAGTCCACCTCCCGTTAGGCGCGTCCACCGCAACGCGTCCAGTCGGCCGGTCCCCCGTATAAAACTCCCCTTTCAAACGGCCATTTCCGCAGACCCATCCAAACAAAAGAAAACACAACCCGAGACCAGCAGCAACCGGAAGAGGGCCGAGGCGCAGCGCAGGAGGCAACCGAGACAGGCCACGCCTCAGAGAACCCTAGCTGCGCCGCCGCCTTGCGATGTCTTGCACGGTGGCCATCCCGAGCTCGCCGGTGTTCTCGCCGTCGCGCCGCCCGCTCTCCTGCAAGGCCGCCTCCGCGTCGCCGGAGCCCGTCCCCGTCTCCGTCTCCTCGCCGGCCCCCGCGCCCGCCGCCGGCTCGCCGCTCCGCCCCTTCGCGTTCCGCGCGCTGCTGCGTGAGGAGGCCTCCCCGTCGTCCGCGCCACAGCTTGGATCCGCCGCCGCTGTGGCCTCCGCGCCCGCGGGACCGGTGCTCAAGAGGCGGCGACCGGCGCCGCTCGTGCTGCCGGTGACCGGCGGGGCAGCTGCGGCGGCCGCCGCGGCTGCTGTGGCCGCGGTGGAGGCGGATCCGAGGAACGAGGTGGCGGAGGAGGGTGAGGAGTTCGCGGCATACTGCCGGAGGGGGAAGGGGAGGAGAAGGGTGGAGATGGAGGACCGGCATGTGGCCAAGGTTGGGCTCGGCGGAGATCCCAAAGTGGTAAGCATGTCAAAAATTTCATATTTTGGGCGTGATTTCGCCTCAATCCTGGCCATTCGGGAATCCTTGTGTAAATTTTCAGCGGTCTACTCTAAAATTGCACTTAACCTTAGCCATTTATTCAACTGCCCAGGCGTTGTTTGGTGTATTCGATGGCCACGGTGGGAAGAATGCGGCAGAGTTCGCTGCCGAGAACATGCCCAAGTTCATGGCCGAGGAAATGAAAAAGGTAGACAGTGGTGAGATGGAGGGGGCGGTGAAGAGGGGCTACCTCAAGACGGACGAGGAGTTCCTCAAGAGGGACGAGAGTGGGGGCGCGTGCTGCGTCACCGCTGTGATCCAAAAGGGCGGCCTGGTCGTCTCCAATGCAGGAGATTGCCGTGCCGTGCTCAGCCGAGCGGGAAAGGCAGAGGCGCTCACCTCTGACCACCGGGCGTCCCGGGAGGATGAAAAGGAGAGGATTGAGAACCTGGTAAGTGAATGCCGTCCCAATCTTCTCCCTTCATGCACAATTTCTCACGTGCATAATGCAGTTTCGAAGATACACTGATGCAATAATCCATTTGGACTAGATAATTGCTTAGAACATGAGCATTTTACATTATGAACTCTGTCTGCATTGAAATGTTCTGCAACGTAACTTACGTGCCTGCTATTGTTATTTTCAGGGTGGATTCGTGGTGAATTACCGAGGAACATGGAGAGTGCAAGGCTCCCTGGCAGTGTCCAGGGGCATTGGTGATGCACATCTGAAGCAGTGGATTGTGGCTGATCCGGACACCAGGTCCCTCCTAGTTGACGACCAGTGCGAGTTCCTGATACTAGCTTCTGATGGCCTCTGGGATAAGATTGACAATCAGGAGGCAGTGGACCTTGCACGGCCTCTCTGCATTAGCAATGACAAGGCTTCTCGCATGGCTGCTTGCAGGAGGCTCGTTGAGATATCAATCTCGAGGGGCTCGACTGATGATATCAGCGTTGTGATCGTACAGTTGCAGAATTTTTCAAGTTCTTAACTTGGGAGGAATCGATTTGACTCTAGCCAGTAGCACTAACAGACTGGTGGTATTGTCGAAGTGCAGAATAGGTAGATCATAGACATCAACTGTTACTTCGCAGGCAAAAAATTTCATGAGCTTGCGCTATTCTTTTAGAACTATTCTTTAATGTATTCATTCATTCATTTTATTCTTTGATTCTACAATAAGGAGGGTGATCTCTCACCTGATAATCTATATCTATTGATGTACATTCTAATGTCTACTTAATTTATTTGAGATTCAGTGACCGCAATTGAGTGTGTTTCTGTTGAGTTCCCCTTTAATTTTGGTTCTAAAAGAGTTTGTTAAAGATTATGGCATGTTGCAAGCCACCTTTTTTCTTGATATTATTTTTCTTAGAAAGAAGTCTATTTTACTACCTTCAAGTATCCATGTTGTTTACTTAACCTCCTAAACTAAGTTTTAGTCCAATTTACTACTCCGAACTATTTAGATTGGTTCAATTCACCCTTTGTGAAATTTTACTTTTTTGCTTTTCTTTGTACAGGTTATATTTGAAGCTCAAATTTTGTAGGATGGTAGATGATATCATCCTCTATGCTAAAACAATTGTTCCAGATTTTTTTAGAAACATTTTCTTGCATTATTTTATCTTATATGTCAAATTTATATTGCACACTTTTCACATACAAATTTTTTTAAAAAAAATTATTTAAACATTTTTCTAACATAAGGTATGTTGTAAACTATAAGCTCACGAAATTTCACACTCAAACATGATGTGTACCTAAAGATACAAAAAAGAAAAATTTCATGAGGGAGTAAATTGAACCAATCTAAATAGTTAGAGGGAGTAAAATGAACCAAAAATTAGTTTAGGGGGTTATGTGAACTACATGGATACTTAAGGGTAGTAAAATGAACTTCTTCCTTTTTCTTAAAAGCTCAGATGTCTAAATGTCAATTAATTTCTTGTTTATTACTTTCTTCGGAGCTCTAATGTTTACAAATTTATCCACTACATCAACTGACCACAAACTCTCTTCGGATTTTGATTGATTAACACAAAATGGAGTACAGTTTTAAGACTAACTTATTTCGAGAAAAATCCTTGCTGTTTAAAAAGGGCAACAGAATAGGTTTTGCACCCGTCAGTAGTTTATCTTCAAAGTTTATATGAACCACCATGGGCATGTACAGTGCCGAACACAAGGTGTTGGTTTCTTTGGTTAAAATTTTAGCCATTTTGAATCTTGTCATTTAAGGATACTAAATAAAGTCTAATTACAAAACTAATTGCAGAACTTTATACTATTTCGCGAGACGAATCTAATAAGGATAATTAAGTCATGATTAGAAGATAGTTACTGAGCATCACTGTAGCAAACCATAGATTAGTTAGGCTCGTTAGATTCGTCTCGTAAATTAGCCTCCATCCGTAAAAAAATGTTGTAATTAAATTTTATTTAATACTCCTAAATAACAAGATTCTCTTTGATGTGATAAAGCTAAAATTTTAGCCAAACTAAACAAACAGGCCTCAGTCCTCGTCGCCCAACGAGATGGAAGTAATGTCCTCGTTATTTTCTTCTTTATCTTGTGCCACAGAACAGAATGAAACGCGTGTTTATACGACAGCAGAAGGAAACCGTGTAGAGATACGTTGGAGCAATCGATCAAGCAATTAACTATTGTATCACATCTCACAAAGTCAACTAACATTTCCAAATTGCATTATTATCCATTTCTATTCTTCCACTCGTTTTGCATGTGGAATAAGATCAACAATGGCAGTCGAGTCTTTTTGTTTTAAAATTGTTCCAGTCAAGGTTTCCGATCGGTATTTGTAGAATTCATTGGCCGTAAAAAATGTTTCTCTGCTGAACTTTTGTCTAGAGTGGACTGAAGAACCCTATGATGCGTGTTTATGCTACGAACATACTCCGCGTTTCCATTTATTTTGACCAGAGTTTCTTACAGGACTTTACTACTGGTATGTATCCGTGCGGCGTCGCACTAGCTTATACTACTAAAAAGAGTCCTTGGAAACTGAAAACAGGTCTTGTTCCTGTAAACAACCATCCAGTTTTGGCGTGAAGGCCTGGTGGACGGCAAACGCGTGAAGCATTGCTCCACACAACCTTCGAACTTCGAAGCCTTCGGTTTGACGCACGGATTGTCGCCAGGAGATTGGAGAATGATTTTTGAATCACCGAATTATTTACTGAAGAGGTTATATCAGCTGCTCTGTTTTACTGTTTAATTGTATATTTCCTTCAGCCCCCTATATGTTTTTTCTCAGCGAACCAATATGGTGCATATTATGCTAGTATATAGCTACGACTCTGTCCATAGTCCGTATCACATTGGTTTCGGCCTTTTGGGTATGATCATCTGTTTTATTGTTACGTACTAGGGATGCAAGCGGGGCTGGATGCGGGCGCCTGCGCGCCGCATCAGCCACAACGGCTGAAGCGGGCTGATGCGGCGGCCCGCATCCCGCCGCAAGCCGCGTCGTAAGCGCGTCTCGTACTCTCGTCTCGCATCTGGCGCTCGCTGAGCCGCTGCAACACGCGTAGGCGCCTGCTGAGCCGTTCTCGCCGCAGCCGCGCCGCCACCGTCTGCAGGTCGCTCGAGATCCGCACGTTCTTGCGCCACGGCAGCTTGCTCATCTTGGACGGCGGCTCGACGCGGGGGAGCTGGTGCACCGGCCGCATCGCACTCTGCCGGATTAAACTGTTGTCTGCCTCCTCCTCCTCCTCCTCCTCCTCCGCCCCTCATCCCACGTCACAGCCACCGTCGCCGCGAGCTGTTGCGGGTTGCGGCACCGCCAGTCCCGCCAGCTAGTGATGTCCAAACGGGCGGCACGGCACGGCACGGCCCGGGCCCTAAAAGGCACGGCCTGTTTAATTTCGTGCCGGCACGGCACGCTATTAATTTCGTGTCGTGCCGTGCCGCCCGTCGTGCTCGACTCTCGGTCCACGGCACGGCACGCAATGGGTTAAATGTGCCGTGCCGGGCTAAAAGGCCCTAAATTCTTTTCGTGCTTATAAATTATTTTCGTGCCTTAGCAGCACAAAAATCATTTTAACACTAGACTTAAAACCAAAATTCACACAAGTTCGCAAATAGAACCACTTGAATTGAAACAAAACTTCAACCATCCAAAAACATCATTAGAATGACCTAAAGAAAACATATTATAAGCAAAAACTTTTGCTAAAAGGCCGTGACAGGCTTCTAACGGGCCGTGCCTTCTCAGGCTGCTAACGGGCTACACGGGCTAAAATCGGGCTAGACGAACAATCCTAATTTCGTGCCGTGCCCGTGCCGCCCGTTGTGCTAGATCCTCGACCCATGGCACGGCACGCACGGGCTAACGGGCCGGCACGGCCTTAAATTAATCGTGCCGTGCTGTGCTTGGGCCGAGCCAAAAAATTCGTGCTTCGTGCCAGCCCGCTTGGCCCGGCCTCTTTGAACATCACTACCGCCAGCCACGCCGCATCGGCCCGCATCGACGAAGCGAACGCTTAAACGGGCTGTGTGCGGGTTTGCGGCGCGGTCTGACCCAGCGGCGTTGCGGCGTGGCCCGCCCCGCTTGCAGCGCTATCACGTATTATCAGTCCTACAGAACTAGACTAAAGTACGTTTTATGATTAACATGCGTCATGTGTCAGCCTTGGACAAGGACAAAAGATTTTCGGATTGAGATGCACTGGAGAAGGCTCAAAAGCCTGACCGAATATCTGAATATACGAGAGTAGTGCATATAAGAGATTGGTAGCAAATGCTACTCCTATGATATATGGAAACTGTCAGGAGAAATCAGGCCTTATCAAAGTTACTAAGGGCTCCTTTGAAACACAGGAATTAAAAACACAGAAATAAGAAAAAATATAGGAATTTGATTGGAATGCATGCGTAAAACAGAGGATTGTAAAACGTAGGAATGTGAAGTGAAGTTTGTTTGGATGGGGCATAGGAAAAGTGAAGGAATCGTTTGGAGGAATGTTGAGAGTAAATAAAAAAATCATACTAATTCAATGCTTTGTATGCGTGTTCTCTCCTAAAGTGTAGACCGATTGGGCCACCTGAACAATGATGGACGGTTAGCAAGCAATTGCAGCATTGAGCTCCTCCTTCTTTGTGCACAGGATTTTTTCCAAAAGCTTTGAGTGGATGCTAAAAATTCCTATAGAATCAGCATGCAAAGGGAGGATTCCTATAGAATAGGAGTGACGCTTTCTGCGAGCCAAACCGTAGGATAGGAAAATTTCCTTCGACAACAGTATTCCTCCAAGAATCCTCCAAAAATCCTCCAATCCAAAGGACCCCTAATACCGGATCCAGTTTCAGAAAAAGTTTTGTGCGCACAGTGGCCGTATTCGCTTGGAGAAGCTGCTCTTTTCCTAGCAAAAGTTTTCTGAACCTACAGTACTGTCCATTTGTCCACTGTCCCAACTTACCGGTATCTGCCCCCGTACACCGTAGTAGCCGCCTCATCATTCCGTCTTTTGTACCGTAGACCCGGATCACGCTGGCACTGCTTAATTGCCCGTCGCCGATCCAGGTGTGACCCATCATTGCCTGCGTGGTGCTCGTGCATCCACCGATACCACCAGTTTTGACAGGTTGGGCCGCCGCTCGATTCACGCCCCAGGAGACGCGACGCCACGAGCACACGAGCGCCGAGGCATACGGCGGTAGGTACAGTAGGTAGGTGGCGCGCGGCTCCCCAGGACTGGCAGGCAGGGGAGCAGTCTGCCGTGCCTCCGCCACTTGCAAGTGGACCCGGCGAATTCTCCGCCACGTTCCGGCGGGCCCAGTTGCCGCACCGCATGACGACGGCCGCACCTGGCGCCGCTACTTTTCGGATCCTTCGCTGCCGGGATGCGAATTTTTTTTCAAAATAATATTATTTTATTTGGAATTAGCAAAAATAATATCAAAATCAACAAAATTACATAAATAATACCTTGTCGCACGATGAATGCACGAAAATTGAATTTTCGTGTGTTCAACGCACGAAAACTCAATTTTCGTGCATTGAACACACGAAAATATGAATTTTCGTACTTTGAATGTACGACAATATAAAATATGCTATAGAATCCTATTTTCGTGTGTTGGTTGTTCGAAAATTGAATTTTCGTGTACCCAATGTGCGACAATAGGTCCAGGAACAATAAAAAATTGAAAAAGTCATGAAAATACATATTTAATAATTTTCGTGCATTCAACACACGAAAATTGGAAATTAATTTTTTCTCCAACATGCAAAATTGTTTTTAGCTATTTTATGATGCAAGCCTTCACTTTGTTAAGTTACACAATTTTTTCTAACGTTAGGAAGAGGGATTCTTTCGCGACGGGGTAAGGAAAAATGTTGTGTATGTTTCCATGAGATAAGTAGCATATTTTTAATTTTTAATAAATTTTTTGCGGATTCATGGTCAAAAATATGCAGTTTATTTCAAGCAAAAATACGCAATACTTTTCCATGTTCTATTGCGCAAGAATCCCCCTTCTTAACGTTAGAAATACTTGTGTAACTTAACAAAGTAAAGGCTTGCATCATAAAATAGCTAAAAAAAATTTTGCAGGTTGGAGAAAAAATTAATTTCCAATTTTCGTGTGTTCAACGCACGAAAATTATTAAATATGTATTTTCTTGACTTTTTCAATTTTTTATTGTTCTTGGACCTATTGTCGCACATTGGGTACACGAAAACTCAATTTTCGAACAACCAACACACGAAAATAGGATTCTATAGCATATTTTATATTGTCGTAAGTTCAAAGTACGAAAATTCATATTTTCGTGTGCTCAACGCACGAAAACTACTCAGTTTTCGTGCGTTGAACACACGAAAACTCAATTTTCGTGCATTCAAAGTGCGACAAGGTATTATTTATGTAATTTTGTTGATTTCGATATTATTTTTGCTAATTCCAAATAAAATAATATTATTTTGAAAAAAAATCCGCCGGGATGCGGTAAGAGTACAAAAAAAGTGAGGACCCGACCCGCTTCTCCACCCCCACATCCCGAAGGCAGCCGCCGCTTCCCGAATGGACTCCGCCTCCTCCTCGCCGCCGCCGCCGTCCGAGGATCGCCGCGGGTCGGGGGCCCGGGCGCCGGTCCCGCCCTACGTGAAGGCGGCGGCGGGGTCCTTCGGCGGCGTCGTGGAGGCGTGCTGCCTGCAGCCCATCGACGTGGTGAAGACGCGGCTGCAGCTCGACCGCGCGGGGGCCTACCGGGGCATCGCGCACTGCGGCACCACCGTCGCCCGCGCCGAGGGCGTGCGCGCGCTCTGGAAGGGGCTCACGCCCTTCGCCACCCACCTGACGCTCAAGTACGCGCTCCGCCTCGGCTCCAACGCCGTGCTGCAGTCCGCCTTCAAGGACCCCACCACCGGCAAGGTCTCCGCGCAGGGCCGCCTCGCCTCCGGCTTCGGCGCCGGCGTCATCGAGGCGCTCCTCATCGTCACCCCCTTCGAGGCAAGATTATCGCGCTTCTCTGTTCCTCAATCCTTCCTGAATTCTTCTTGCATTTGCTGCGATCTGTTTGCTATAGTTGAGTACAGTATACGGTTACACGGATCGCAGTTCGCACAGGAATTGCTTGCTGTTCCGATACAAATCGTTTTTCTTCAGTGCTAGTATTGGATTTTGTCTTGTGTTCGTTGCTGAAACTAAAATAAAAAAGAACTTGCTAGCCTTATGTGCACGTTACTGATGAAAAGGCGGAATCTAGAAGGTATAGGAAAAGAACGGTTGCAGTTGTTTAAGCTTTAATCTAATGTCAGAACGATGTTAGAAGCATCTTAGCCAACGTGGGAGTGCCATATGACAGCTTGTTAGAAGCATCTTAGCCAACGTGGGAGTGCCATATGACAGCTATCTACCTTGCGCCCAAATTGTACTTTGCCAGTACCGTGGCCAAAACAATGATCAAGCAATCTGGGGAATCGGTTAAAATCCTGAATGCAGTCAAACACATTTGACCAGGATCTAGGTGCCCATCACTTGCTTCTTCTTTAAGGTTAACTATGCATACACTGATACTAATGTTTGTCTATCTAAAAGTAAGTGCTTTTTTGTTACATGATCAATTTTTTGTGTGTTGATGGCCATCATCAATATTTTTAAATTACTCTGGTCCTTGTTAACATCATACTCGCGGTGATAACTAAAAATAACAAAGGAAGGGCATGTATATGAAAAGTAAAGATCAGACCCAAAGGAGAGCAATAAGGTAGTAAGATGAAAATTTATACGCGAAAGTCTTCATAAGTGTTAAATTCTATATGCAAAGGGTAGCAATAAGGTAGGTGAAGGAAAGGGCTTTATTAGGTCCATGAGAACTTCGCTACTGCATTTTCTCTTGATTTGGATTTCCTGAAAGGGTATTGGCCAAAATGGACGTAATTTATCTTGCCTGGCCTTCAGCGGTTATAAAAGCGCATGAATAGTTAGCCAAATTGTTTTTCTTCTCCAGTTTGGAAGTTGTCTAGGTGTTTCTTGCTGGGAAAAGAGCTTGCAAGAACTTACTTCCACATTACCAATGAAAAAAGCAACATCTTTACTGTATAAAATAAGAACAGGTGCAGCTTTTCATCTTGTTTTAACACAATGTCAGATGCAACATTGCCCGCTTGGGTATTTGGATTAAAAAATGATAGCTATGCAATAGCTATGCACTTTGAAGACAAGGTGTAGTTTGCGAGCATCGTGGCCTAGTCAACTAGTATCAAGCAATCTGGGGAATCGAGTAAAAATCTCACGCTGGCAAACACCAGCAATTGGGACAAGAAGTTGGTGTCAGTCTCCTGCTCCGCTTGCAAAAGTGAAAACTGAAGTATCTCCGTGGTACTAGGAAAAAAAACAGACTACAACTACAAGAAAAAGTAAAGACCAGATGCAGGGGAGCATTAAGGTAGCAGGAACACAAATTTATGTGCGTAAGTCTGATTGAACACTTTTTTAGAATCTTCATAGCTGCATTCGCTAGTGGTGGTGCATGCTACTCAGCCAAACAAGGTTTGATTGTTGCCTTCTATGTATTAGCTATGGTGGACGTCTCTCCCCCTAGTCATTTTTTTAAAAAAAAACACAGTTTGTTTATATCTTTTATTACCTTTAGTGGTCGGACCTTCCCTGGACCCTGCGTAAGCAGTAGTTACGTGCACCGGTCTGCCTTTTTTTTTAGTTGCCTTTTAGTGAAGGAATGTGAACATGATTTGGTCAACTTCAGCGTTGGATTGAGAACTTGCTTGGAGTTCCAACTATACTGTTCTAGCTTAGCGTTAGCCAAAGCGGACATATGCCTTGTCCAGCTTGCCCCTGTCTACAGTCTAGAGAGGGATCAGGGGTTACTGATGATCACTTGAAGTTGCTAGAAATAAGATGAAGATATTATGAGATAATGTTGAAATCCGACATGCAAACCATTTTTTACCCTTACAAAAACAACACTCTTTTACTGTGTGCTTAACATTTGACCATAGTGAATAGTGATTGACGTTTTGTTTGAGATACCTACGCTCCCGTATCAATTTACTTTTTTTTTGTCACCGAAATTCCACTCAGTTCATGCTTCAACCATATTGTGGGAAGTTTTGTAACATGCTGTTTTTCTTTATGGTGCAGGTAGTAAAGATCAGACTACAGCAACAAAAAGGACTAAGCCCTGATTTGCTCAGATATAAAGGTCCCATACACTGCGCAAGGACTATAGTTCGGGAAGAAGGCATTTTTGGTCTGTGGTCTGGAGCAGCACCAACTGTCATGCGTAATGGCACAAACCAAGCTGCAATGTTCACAGCCAAGAATACATTTGACATTGTTCTCTGGAAGAAGCATGAAGGTGACGGGAAGGTCCTCCAGCCATGGCAGTCAATGGTCTCAGGGTTCCTCGCAGGAACAGCAGGACCTGTCTGTACCGGTCCCTTTGATGTTGTCAAAACTAGATTGATGGCTCAAGGGAGGACTGGTGACCTCAAATATACGGGTATGATCCATGCGATACGAACAATATACGCCGAAGAGGGGCTGCGAGCCCTTTGGAAAGGCTTGCTTCCTAGGCTCATGAGGATCCCACCTGGGCAGGCTATAATGTGGGCAGTGGCTGACCAGGTGATGGGCTTCTATGAGCGAACACATCTGCATCCCGCCCATCTTTGATAGTCTATTGCTCGGAAATTTTTGGGTTAGTTCTCATACTGAATTGGTGGCCAAACGTGGAAATCGCCAATCAGAAGTGTAACCTTATTCCTGTTCCTGGATATTCATTTGTTCATTGCTAAGAGCTGGGTTAATGATAGGAGCAATGAACCTTTGTATACCATTTTGCAGTCAATAATTGTGAGACTATTTCAGATTAAGATAATTTGTGTTCTGGTAGCTGTTATGAAATATTGAAAGTTAAATTGTAAAAAGCAAATCTGCTCTGTGTCCTCTTGTGGAAATCTGAATGTCTTGTTTAAAGCTGGGCCAACCAGATTCGAGAATTCAGGATTGGGCATTGGGCCAACCCAAAGTGGCAATATAGCCCATGAGCAGAGCTGCGGAATTGAGAGGATCCAGGCTTGGCTTTCTTACCGTTTAGCCGTTTTAGGTGGTGTTTGTATTAGAGTTCAGACCATTTAAGGGGGAGAGAGAGAGAGAGAGTTCAGACCAGGCCTGGTTCAGACTACCCTGCTACAGTCGACTTAGCACCGTGTCACAAAGTTGAAAAGCACAGGTAAACATTTGCTATTTCCTGGCTCAGGAGTCAGGACGCTGCCGGTGACGTCGCATTCACGCACCACAGTACGGCACGGCTAGCGTTGAAGAACTGTGCCGCTTTGCTCGCGCTTGCGCACCACCTGAGCTCAAACGCTCCTCGCTTGATGGCTACACATGAAGGCAGGCATCCAATTCCAAAGCTTTTGAGGCTCTGCATCGCGGTGAACCTCTTCTGGTTGCGTTCCCTGACGAAAAGCTCCCAGGATCCGGTTCTCCTACGACCCCCGATTGAGCGTCAGCCTCCGTCGCCACAAATGCTCCCTGAAAAGCCAAGCCAAAGACACGCTCTACGGCATCGGAGAGGCCGACTGCCTGTACGCTTTCCGCGGCGGTGTTGCTGTCTCCGTGCAATTCTGTTTCTGAGACGCCCGTCCGTCCATGTGTGCACGGTCTTTTCCTGCCGACCATTGCGTTCGTCTCGTGGCTACATTGTGTATAGGACATGGTTTTTCACATGATTATTACTGAAGGAATCACAATGTTTCACGTGATATTCTTGTGTTCCAGAAACTGTTTTCTGAAACAGTTTTTTCAAGTAGTGGCTGAAGAGCGCAAAAGGTTTTCCAGGTTGCTGGAGATATACAATGGGCGAGCTGGAGCCAAAATACACGAGAGGGGACCAGGAGCACATCATATGATCACATAAGTGCTTATCTGCAGGTATACTACAACCCCGATGCTGCTGTCTCATCTGCGCCATGGCCTTTTCTGGAGAGGATCAAGCTGAGTAGATGCATGAACGCGCGGCGGCGCTGGCCTTAAAAATATGCTGTTTCATAGCCACAGAGCGACTCAACTTGCGTTTCTTTAATCTGCAATGCCAAAGTGGCAGCTGCTAGATTGGCCCTCTCTCGCGTGGGACACAGGTCCATGTTGTGGTTCCTATGAGACCACATCGGCCGTGACAGCATGAGAGCTACGAAAATGATACGGTAGGCCGAATCAGATGGATTAGGGGACGGCGTGGATCTTTATACGATATATACAACAATGTCGTGTTCTGAATTTTTGTCTGAACTAAACCATATTCCACAAAGACTTCATGATAATCTGAACACCGTCATACCAGTCCCTCGCTAAAGTTGCCCTCCAGAACCTCCAACCAGGCTTCAGTCTTTTTCACTATTATATGAACTCTTGAACAACTTCTATAGGGGTCTAGACCTTTTTCTTCTGGCGATGCACTTGTGGCGAAAAACGGACGTTTCCAAAGCATTCTCAGCACCTTGTAAGGGAGGTAAGGTGTAAGGACCTTAATAGGTTGCTCGCATATAGTAGTATGTTGCATAGAAACTTTACACGGTGAAAAGTGCCAAAGTGTGTCACCCCTGAAAATGGAAAGACTAATGTTTATTGGTCATACAGAAAAAATGACTCGACACCACCTAATATATAGCTCTAGCTCTACGCGAAAGAGAAACATGGTACTTATTGGAGTGAAAAGCTTTCAGGTCAACCAATGACTAAATCAATCCATATTGTTAGTTTCTTTTGTCAAAAGTAATAAACTACTTCAGGTTGCATGCGGAAACCCATCAATGTAAGCATACATCTAGTGCTTGCCTGAGCGGAATGTGTTCTTTCCAGTCCAGCCTCATTTCCACAATCACACAACACGAAAGACATGCTGTGCTGGGCTTCACTTGTGTTTTAAAAACTGCTAGTGTCGTAATCAAGCTTTGGTTATATAATTAGCATTTCGTACACCGGAACGCGTGTCTTAGAACCAGAACTTTATATCCTCAAGGTTGGACCTGAGTCGATCCTTGTTCTAACTGAAACCCTGCCCCTCATTGGCTGCTCCGTCTACCAGACACCCCATGAGTTCAGTGCATTCAGCTCATGTTCGTTGTTCCGTTATGAAGTGCGTTGGAGAGAGCGAAACAAGCTCATCAAGTCGTCAGCACTCACATCCTCTTGGCCTCTTTTTTTTTTTATTGCAGTTTGTCAACTTGAAGCAGTTAGTCTTTCGCCCCTTTATTATACTTGACCACTCCTACATGGGTGTGCGAACTGTGCAATCGCAGCACTTAAAAACGATCAAGTTGATGCGTGCGGCATCACAACATGGCCGGCCCAACATCTGCATCTCTATCTTCATCTCATGGCACACACAAATATCTTTTAAGTGTGACCGTGACAGTTACTATAAGTCTATACCATCAAAAGGCGCCGACCCCCGCCTTTTAAAACCAACGATGGAATCCAGGCATGGCGTAATACACCGTCAGATGCCATCCTGAACAATCCATTTCGAGCTGGAGCAGTAGCACCAAAAGAAGAAAAAGAAACTTTGTAAAAGGGAGAAAAAACATCGTTAGTATATTTATTAATCTTCGGTATACACCAGTCGCATGTTCCGGAGGTCCCACTGCCACTAGCCTAACCTAATTGCAGCAAAATTATGCCTGACGTGACCTCTGATTTATCGGGCAAAGCAAAGCGACGACTCAGATGTCACGGCCGGCTAATAAAAAACGCGCCTCCACACGACGGATGTGGGGTGGGGGATGATGCGTGAGGGCGAGGCAGGCAGCGAGGCGCTGGACCGGGAAGCTTTGCGGCGGCTGCCTGCCCGGCCGGTGCGTGCATCTCACTCACTCATCACTCACTCCTGCACCTCTTGCAACAGCTTCGAGACCGATCGGCTTTGCCAAGTTGCCCACCCAACACCCAACCCGACCCAACCCAGCCTTGTTGGCTCCCAGCGTGTGCACAGCCCCGGTCCCTGAAAAACGGTCGGCCGTCACACGGTTCACGGGCCCTGCCTGCTTCCAACACGCCGCAGCGGCAAGTTGTGGCGCGGCTGGATGTCGCGCGTCGAACACGCTCGCTCGCTATCCCTCGGAACGGGGCTGCGTCAGAGTTGTTGCCGGTATGCGACTCTGCGAGAGTTGTTTTGTGCTCCGGTATTCTGTTACTAGAGCCGGCCAAGACTCATGTTTTCTTTTCTTTTCTTTTCTTTTCTTTTCTTTTTTGTTTTGCGAAAAAGACACAGGTTACTGTTATGGTCTGGCGTGCCAAGACAACGCATCTCCCAGTGGGCGTGCCTTCTGGCTCCAAATGCTCGGATCGGTTTTATTACGTGAACAAATCTTGACACCTCTCGTGTGTGCTCCTGCATCGCTGGAAAACATGTTCTGAACTTTAAACGTACCACTGCCCGAAACCGAAACCTGTTGGAGCTCGGGAGTAAATTGGGTGATAGCTCCGTGTAACGCCGCGCATCATTTCCAGGCGCTGCGGTCACGGCCCTTTGGTAAAACCGGGCAACCATTTGACCTTTTTCTTGCCCAGCACAAGCAACCAGCTAATCAGCAGGGCCGTTTCTCGCTCGCCCAAGAGCCGGTCACTTCAGAAGGTAAAGTAATCGAGAAGCCAGTGTGTTTCTGCGCGGCGCCGATGGTGTGACAGTGTGCGCGTCGTTATCAGAACATGGGTAGAGACAGACAGAGCACGGCTCGAGCGCGAGAGAGGGAGTGTTGATTGCTTTGCGTCGCACGTGATGGCAACGCTAAAGGGCGGGCCGTTTAGACGCGATGCTAATAAAAATCCGGTGCCGCGTCGCGGAAGGAAGCTATTTCTGTGGCCCGCATGACGCCCCGACGAGACGACGCGCCACGGCCCCGCGCGAACGGCGCGCGGTTGCGGCCGCGTTCCGAGCACATGCCTGCCCCGCCCCGTCCGTCAGCGCCGTCACATACACACCGGCGCGGAACGGGTCGGCAACCACGGCAGGAGCGAGCGCGCCGGGCCGGCACGCCTGACCGCGTGGTTTTCCCGCGGTCTCGGCCCGGCACCCGGGTCCCGGGGTGTCGGCCCTGGTCGCAACTCGCAAGTGCTCGATCGGTCTCGGCTCCCACCCGCACGTTGCGCTGCCCGGCGGTGCCCCGCCATCCCATGACACCCCGCCGCGGCAGCACCGCGCGAATCCTGGTCGGCTGCGTCCACCATTTCCCCCCTCACGCCGAAGCCGTGGACGCGGCGCGGGGTCAGAGACGCAACCGTTTCTCGCGTTTCACGGAGGACGGACGACGTGCACCGCGCAGAAACCCCCGAGGCCTCGGACTCTCTCCGGCGGCTTCGGCACCGTGCCGGCCGAGCCGAGCTCGGACGGTGGTCGGTGCGCGCGTGCGCGGCGGATTGGATTGGATGGTCGCGTCGTGCCGTTGCCGACTTTTCTGGACGGGAAGCATTTGACTTGACCGTGTCCGTGTCGCCGTCGTGGAAAGGACTTCTAGCACGCTAGTAGCAACTCGCTACTACTCAATCATGCTGACAGTAGTAGTACACCTTGCCAGCCCCGGTCGTTTTACAAGCGACGGATTCCATCGGTCCAGAGCCCAGTTCACCGTATCCTGGCGCCTCTGCGTGTTCTGAGAACCTGGGCGAGGTCGTGGGATGCTTTTCACTTGCCCATACAGCCAGGTCAAGTAAACGCTTTGTTTAAGCCAAAACCAGCTGTGCGAAACCAAACCTGGGTTTAGGTTTCAGCCTCGTCGACTAATAAACTAATCGCCGGTTAGCGGCTCCCCCGCTTGTCCTGGAACGGAGGCAGCTTAGCTCCTCCAGAAAGCGATGCCGAAAAGGGATTTGACCAGGGGAGTGCTCACTGCTCGGCGCTGCCGTGCCCCCTCCAAGATTCCAGCAACATGGCCGACTTGATCACGTTATCTGGGAAGCGGAACCCCAAATTAGGACGGTATCTAGCGTGGTTCTAGCCTGACCGGTCTGGAGAAAAAAAGGGGCCGCGGTAGCGTACAAGCGCAACAAAGTCGAGACCTGCAGAAATTGGTAACAGTGACGTTCGTGATTCTTTCTATCATATTGCAGCCGATCTGCAATGCGTGGGGATTGAATCTCTCTGCCGATCTGGTACTGGTTTGCGGGGCGGCCTCACCCGCGAAACAAGAATCGAAGCAGATCTTATCCTGCACGACGTCGACGAGCATGGAGAAGTTGATCGCATCAACTAAAACCACCAACAAGTGGAAGGGACGAAATAAAAAGTAAGATCATGAGCCGACGAATGACATCGTCCTCCCTAGCCACCTTACCTTAGCATCCAAACTACCGAGTCCATTGGCTGGGATCAGATATGCCTGTCATAACTTAACCGTTATCCCGCACAGTCCGAATCCCCGAGACCCCAGGATAAGGAGATAAACACGAGACGCCAGCCTCATGTTCGGCACAAGCCCCGGCATCATCGTCGTCGTGCCAATGTGTACGCGCCGAAGTGGCGAAGTTGAGCCGCGCCTGACACAGGGAATTCCGAGCCATGCGGCTGATGCTGCGGTCTCGCTTTACAAAATCGATCCCCGGATAATTTTGCCCCTCAGATTGGCATACAGGGAATGTTCGTTCCAATCATTGTTACTCACTAACGTACCGCGCATTATTTGCTCCTCCACTCATTGGACGGGCTGCCCGTCAACAAATGATGGATGGCCAATGTACCGGACGACGCAACCTACAATTATGGACATGAAGGGCGAATCCATTCGCTACGTGCTTTGCGAACTGCGTGACGGGAGAGATCGCACGTCGCGGAAGATCGGTAGGGACGGATCATCAACCATGGACGTTGCACGGCAGGCACCCGGGGCCGTGGAATCGAACAACCTCGGGGCTCAAGGGCACGGACAAGGCTGCGCTGCGAGTCACACATTTTCTCGACGGGGTCACGCACTCGCAGCCTCGCAGGTGAGGTGATCGCCGCCTGCGTTTGTGTGGCTCGGCGAGCGCGCACGTCCGCCGCGGGCGGCAGCGCCAGTGGGCGGATCGGAGGTGAGCCGTGACAGGTGCGCGGCGCGATGGCGATCCGTTGCGTGACTGCGTCATGTGCTCGTGATGAATGCCGCGACGCGAGCCCGACCGATCCCTCACGCCCACGAGCCACACGCCTCGGATCGCAGGCCACAACTTTGCACAACCAATTATCAAAACCTTTTTTCTATCAAAAATAAAATTATCAAAACCTTTGCGCGGCCCATGTCGACTTTTTCTTCCGAGTTTTCCCTTCCATTTCCTCTGCCGATTCTTCTTTTTGGCTGCGCCGGCCGGAGCCAACCTGAGCCACTAGCGCCCTGCCATGTCACCGCAGCCGCCCCGCCACATCGGCGGCGAGGCCAGGGGATGACTGGATGAGGACCGAGGGAGATCGGCGCTTTGGCAGTGTGGCTCTGTGTTCGTCTGGCGACAGTTTTTTTCTTTATTCCGTCGATGATAACGATTACGCTTGATATCAACGCATCTCCGGTCGAAAGTGTTTTGTGGGGGCGACGCTCGACTTGTTTCTTGGATGCTTGCGCGGCCGCTACGGATGGTTGGACGATGAGATCCGGTACGTGTTTTAGATGATGCGTTTTAGAGGCGCCGGTTGTGCGTGAGGACCTGATAGGATTTTCAGAAGATTTTTGCTTTCTGGTGCGCCTTGCGGTTGACGTTGACATCGAATTCAGGTTACCATTGGTCTTAACTAAGCTCCATTAATAATAATATTGGATTTTTAACTGACAGAATGCCCGGCAGAATGTGAGAACTCGAAAGAGGATGAATTGTGTCAGTAGATTATTGTGTATGGACATGTGCGCGAGCGGCCAAGCACTCAAAGTCACGCCATAGACCACGAGCCTAGTACAAGCCTAACGCCACAACATCTATAGAGCACGCGCCGTCGTCAACGGTGACTGGCGGGCATAGCCTACGTCACTTGACAACAGCCGACATCGCCGTCATTGTGATTGCGATCATAGGCGTCGGGGCAGCCATTATCTACCTCGTGGTGTACGTGCGCCGCCTTCATCGCCGTCGATAGGGCATCCTTCTTCTTATGGTTCAGCCTACCACTGCGCCGCTACTCGTCGGTACCGCCGTAACGGCATCTCATAGTTGAGCGGGTCTTCACCAGCGTCGACGAGACGACAGAGACCGACGGCCTACTCGGCTCGATCATTAGTGTGAAATACTGAAAATTATTTGATGATTTGGGTCAATCTTATTGGTTATTAGAGGAGACTGAGGGGCCTATGCCCCATTGGTCTTGACTAAGCCCCGTCAATAATAATATTGGATTTAAACTGGTAGAATGCATGCCAGATAGAAATTTTTTAGCGCGCTCGGCTACGGATGGACGCGGGATCCGGTACGTGTTTCCGATTATGCGTTTTAGAGGCGCTGGTTATGCCGGAGGACGCGATAGGATTTTCAGAAGATTTTTGCTTTCTGGTGCATCTCGAGGTTGACGTTCACATCGAATTCAGGGATAATTGTTCGTCTAAATTGATACATACTAGTTTATGATGGGTTGACGTCACAATTGTTTGCTTGAAGATGGAAAGTAATAAAAAGGGAGAAGTGAAAAGAAGAAAGCGCAAACATACTGTAATGCAAATGATTGGTGAAGAAATAACCCTAGTGACAGGTTGCAAACAAAAACTTGTGGTGAATCATCCACGGGCCACGGTCACAGGTGATTGGAAACAAGGAACTTGCAAGTAATTGTCACCAATCCGCATATCCAAAGGGGGCAAAAAAGCCATCAAACTCACCCAAGCAAAATCAGCGCCCATGTGGCCTCAACGCAGCGGCACCCCGAAGATAACAGCACAAGTTGCACAGCGATCTCGCGAAGCCGAGACCCCCGCCGATTTATTCCCCCGTGATATCCCGTCAATATTCCGGCGTGTTTAATATCCCGTCCGTCCGACCCAACATGCGAATCAAGTTGATATCCCATGCCGCGGAGAAAAGAAAAAGAAAAGAGGGAAAACGAAAAGAATTCCCAGCCCACACAAATTGCAGCGCCGGAAACCCTACACTATATATAGGCCATTGGCGCACACCCCCGTTTCCTGCACTCCTCACAACATCCTCCTGCCTCCACCATTGAGTCGTCGTCGTCCACACCTCTCTCTCTCCTCCTCTGCTCCTCTCACTCATCTGCTCTGCTTACAATTCGAGACGCATGGACATGGAGTGGCTGCGCGGGAAATGCATCGGCAAGGGCGCCTTCGGCACGGTCCACCTGGCCATCGACAGGGCCACGGGCCGCGCCTTCGCGGTGAAGTCGGTCGACGCCAAGAACGCGGCGGCGGCGGCGGCGCTGGCGTGCCTGGAGAGCGAGATAAGGATCCTCAAGCAGCTGCGCTCGCCGTACGTCGTGGCGTACCTCGGCGACGGCGCGTCCGGGAGCACGAGGGACCTGCACATGGAGCTGGCGACCGGCGGCACCGCCGCCGAGGCGGCGGCGCGGCGCGGGGGCCTCGGCGAGCGCGCCGCGCGCGGCGTTCTGCGTAGCGTGGCCGCCGCGCTGCTGTACCTCCACGACGACGCCGGCGTCGTGCACGGTGACGTCAAGGGCCGGAACGTGCTCCTGATGGACGCCGACGGCTGCGGCGGCGCGAAGCTCGCCGACTTCGGCGCGGCGAGGATGGTCTCGGACGACAGCGCGGCCCGGGGCCCGCGCGGGACGCCCGCGTGGATGGCGCCGGAGGTGGCACGCGGCGGCGCGGCGACGCCGGAGTCGGACGTCTGGTCCCTGGGCTGCACAGCGCTGGAGCTGCTCACCGGGAAGCGTCCCTGGGCGGCGGAGCTCGGCGGCGCGTCCGAGGTCAGCGAGCTGCTGTTCCTGATCGGGTTCGGCGGGAAGCGGCCCGCGCTGCCGTCGTGCCTGTCCGACGCGTGCCGGGACTTCCTCGACAAGTGCCTCCGCCGCGACGCCGGCCAGCGGTGGAGCTGCGACCAGCTGCTGCGCCACCCTTTCCTCCTCTGCTCCGACGCTCGCGACGACGACGCCTGCGAGCCGTCGCCGTCTCCCCGCGCGGTGCTTGATTGGGCCATGTCGTCGGACTCGGAGTCCGAGGCTGCGCTGGACGAGGACGCTGAGCCCGAGAACGAGCACGAGGTCATGGCGCGCGCCAAGGGGCGGGTCGCCGAATTGGCGTCAAATTGGCCGCGCGCGAGCTGGGAGAAGCTGGAGTGGGGGACCAGCACCACCTGGGCAGCCGACACCTGGGTCCCGCTGCCCATTTCGGAAGCACCAAGAGCCGCGCCATCCACATCAAACTCCGACGCGGGAAATGACAGCGCGGGTGGGCCCGCCTCAAGCGCCTCCGCCGCCACCGACCGTGATCAAGTCGTCGCCGGCGGCAGCGGCTCCGGCGGTTGGCTTCTACGCGTCCACGACCGTCCTAATTGTCACTGTCACTGTTGTCACTACAAGTACGGGTCTGCAGTCGGCTGGCCGCCGTTGGCCGTTGTACTTGGGCTGGTTCCATGTACTGTTGTCTCCTCATTGATTCAATTCAATCAAAATTTTGTGTCTAATCATGCATCTTGTGCGTTTTGTGTGCCGTTTTGGTTGAGTTCTTCGTTGATTTTGATTGACACCGCTGCTGATTGAATGAGCTGGGCAAAGATCCGTTTGACCTTCACACGACGTGCTGCTGCTCTCCGCCAATATTACCCACAAGTTACTGCAAGAGATAATTTGCCGTTTTCCAGGAATGGCAATCCTCACTCCTCAGTACTTTCGACTTGGACAAATTTCTTTCAAAACTATGACCAGGGAATTGATACGGTGGTGTGGCCAAACCAGAGTGACAGGTATGCATGGATCTACACGACGGCAAAAAATAAATAAATATTCATTTGACTCGTTTGAACCAAAGGACAGTCTTCAAGTAATTGCCTTCGGCTTACCATGCTGACTATTTTAGAAACAAAAGCGAATGGAGCTTGCAACCAAAGTTTGGAGGGGCTAAAAGCAAATAGCAGATGAATTAGTGTGAAATATTGGAAATTGCTAGAGGAAACTCGAGGGCCTAGGCCCCCATTGGTCTTTAACTAAGCTGTCAATACTGATATTAGATTTTAACTTGTAGAATGCTTGATAGAAAATTTCTGTTGTGCTAGTAATGTTGATAGAAACGCTTAGTGAGAATCCGAAAGAGAGTGAATTGTGTAAGTATATGAACTTAGCATGTGTTGAGCGGCCAAGCCCTCATAGTCACGCCACAGAACACGAGCCTAGTACAAGTGAAGCGCCACAACGACGGCTGACGTGCTTGGCCTACGCACTCGGCAACCGACATTGCTGTCATTGTAATTGTGGTCAGGTGTCGGGACAACCATTGTTTCTTCATGTGGTGTAGCCTGCTTCTTCGCCACCACTCGTCAGTACCATGGTGACGATGTCTCCCGCTTTGGCTCTGCCATCGAGCGGGTCTTCACTAGTGTCGACGACGGAGACCGACCTACCCGGCTCCACAGCACCTTCCGCTTCAACGGAATGTTTATTAGAGGAGACTAGGGACAGTAAAATCATGGACTGTCAACCTTTCTTAGAAATTATTTGATGATTTGGCTCAATTTTACTGTTTTTATTAGAGGAGACAGGGGGCCTAGGCCCCTATTGATCTTAACCAAGCTCCGTCAATAATAATATTGGATCTTAACTAGCAGAATGCCAAATAGAAATTTTCTAGTGTGCTACTACGGTTACAACAAAAAACCCTCCCTATTGGTCTTAACTAAGCTCCATCAACAATAATATTAGATCTTAAATGGCAGAATGCCAGATAGAAATTTTCCGTTGTGCTAGTACCGTATAACAAAAACTTTCCACTGTCCGTTAAAAAAAAATCCACTGTGCTAGCGTTGCAACGTCATGATCGAGGGCTAGCCCGATGTTTCGGCAAAAAAAAAAAAATTCTTGCAAGCAATACTGTCCAACTACCCACACACAACACGCAAGGCACCAAGCCGGTGACCGCTCAAACCCGCTGAAAACTCTGTAGAAGGCAGGTGCCGTTGCAGCGGACCGTTACCCTGAAATTTCACTGGCTGATAGATTTCGTTCCACAAAGACCCGTACATACGTGAACCACGAAATTCCCCTGCAGCAAGCCTGCAGCGACAAAGAAGCACCGGCATCTCGGCGGCCCGTGCCATTCCATCGGCGCAACCACCACTATCAACCTTGTATCACGCAGTCGCACTGAACCAGTACCGAAGCTGCAGTGCACGTCAATCTGTACAATGACGAGGCGATCCCTGGCTGCAGGGATCACACGCTTGTGGTGTACACCACAAAGCCAATCTCGCGACAAGCCGATCGATGTGGTTGCCACTTGCCAGTACCACGTCTACGCGCATAAATACGCAAAGATCCGTGCGCGCGTCACGTTCCGGCAACATGGAAGGTGTGGATCAGCAAGATTTCAGCATTAGGTGTTTATTGCAGATCAATGGGGGCTTCATGCCCTGCCAACCGTGACTATAAATCCGCCGTATCGGTGTTCAGATAACAGGCGAAGATTGACCCACGGGTACTGCACGTTGCAGCCGCGACAAGATACCGTGTAGACGATACTACCACGCATCAGGCATTTGTTTCTGCACCATAAGAAAAATGAAGGATGCATGCCCGGTTACGTCGTCATCCAGTGGATCGGTCGTATCAAGAAGCATGTAGTTGTACAGGACTGCACAAGCATATGAAGTACAGGACCCACGTGCTCGGCGAAAAAATAAACACTAGTTAGTCTCGGCGAAAAAATGAACACCTAAATAATGCTTCACCATAATTTATGAAATACCATACTATTGCAGCAAACATGATTGGTGCCCATTGGCTTTCCAGCGGACGGAGAACCTTAGACTGACTCCAACCAATCTCACCCAAATCCAACATTAAAACACATGAAAGGTCTTGAGGAAGCTGGAAGGGTGCCACCTAAAAATATCCATCTCCAACGGAAGAGCTATCCCCAATCCCAAATCCGTCACCGCCGCCGCCACGTCCTCAGGCCCGTCTCCGCATCCGGCGAATCCAGCCATGGCGCTCGCGCGCCCCGCCGTCTGGATCTGCGCTCGCGGCAAGGACGGCGAAGGTGATGTGGTCGGGCTTCCAGCCGCTGCACCTGGCGCGGTCGAAGAGCGCGAGCACCTCCTCCTTCATGGCGAGCTGCGCGTAGACGTCGAGGACCTGTGGGGAAGAAGGTGTCGAGGGTGGCGGCGAGGTCGGCGTCCTCGTCCCTCACCAAGCTCGCGGCGGCCCGATTCCATCGCCGCCGAGGTTGATTGGGAGAGGGGGAGGTCGATTGGGAGAGGATGGTCGCCGGGGCGCGTCGAGCATGGGGAGAAGGGTCAGAGCCGCGTCGTCCGCGCGAGACCCTGTGCGCCGCGCCGCCTCTGCGCGCGGACGACGTCGCCTCTGCCGCGGCGAGCACGGCGGGGGAGGAAGACCTGGGCGCGGCGGCGGAGGAGGAGCTCCGCACTGGCGTGACGGCAGAGGAGGAGGACTGGCGGCGCGAGGACGAGGAGGACGGGCGGCGCGGCGGAAGAGAATTGGTCAACGTCGCGTTCGTGCTTCATTTGTGGGTCGGGAGGGTGGAGGAGGAAAGTGGGTAGTCTTTTGAATGACCGATTGGAAAGATGTTTTAACACTTTTACAGCCTATTTTAGATATAATAGGTATATAGATGATGGATTAGAGTCAGTCTTACATGGGTGAGCCAACGGCGGCCGGTAAAATAGTGCGTAGTTTTTTTCTTTTCTTTTTCGAACTGAAAATAGTGTGTAGTTGGAGACGAGTGGACTGCGGAATGTGAGAAGACTTACACCGCCATGTCAAAACTTTGGACAATCCAAACCGCGGCCATAACTCTAAATAATTGTACAAACATGCTGACCCCAGCCACTCCATTCCAGATAAACAAGGTGCATAAACAAACATTCATCCCAAAGAAAGCCAAGTTGACGACAGACAAGACTCAGAATTTACCTAACACAAATATTCATCCCAAAGAAAACGAGAAAATTTGTGAAGGGAAGACGAAATGAATGCAATGACACTGATTGACAGTTCTTTTGAGTATACAGATGCCATAGGCAGCTAAACCTTCATTCTTTGACGTCCTTCTTATCATCTGCTGCTGGCGCTTCCTCTTTCTCTTCATTTTTCTCCTCCTTGGACTCCGTCACCGTTAACTTCTCTACCAATTCAGCAGCAGAGGAGGCTTCCTCGCTTTCTGTCTCCTCGATCTTTCCTTGCTGCTCTGCAATCTCTTCAACAGTTTCTCTAAATTTCTTGCAATCTGGGATAAAATAACAAAAGATTAAGAAGAAATCCACAATTAAGAATGTCATCAATGCAGAATTACCAGACTGTTTCTAAAAAAAGGAATTGATATCTCACACAGCAGCACCGAAAACCTAACAAACACGGTTAAATGATACTATTACTAGAAATAGCATCATAGCATATCAATTCTCACACAGAAGCAGCCTAAACCGAACAAACACGGTTAAATGATTTACATATTAGTAGTCTCACGGAGAGAAAAATATAGATCCATTTTTCTTTTACAAAATAGACATCTACCGGTAGAATAAAATGCAGATAAATGGTGGCAACAGCAAAAATGGAGGTGAGAAAAATGCCATCATGAAAAATTTATATAGTTCTTAGACCTACCACAAAAAACTGCACATTTTAATCAAAACACCAAGTAGTCCATTAATATAAAAAACTAACTTGTCAGGTCGTCCTCCTTAAACATCACATATACAAACTGCTACAGTCACAAACTTCAGTGTCAAGCCACTAAACTAACGGTAATGAAATGGCAGTCGCATAGAGCTAAAAATTGTTTTCCTTGTTTTATGCAAAGGGCAATACACGGGTATGGCTACAAAATATCAGTTATCCATGCTGACGCAAACATACTGGATTTTAAATAGGTGATCCATGGAGCGATATGGGCCTCATTTCAAAAAACTTCTAAGATACTTGAATTTCACAAGCATGCAACTGCCCAAGAGCATGCCATACAGCAATTAATTCAGGGATAAAAAACTAACCGTATTGATATGGCGGCAATTTTTCAGTTATTCATGACCCATGCAGCAATTTTTGGGTATGACAACAAAAGGCATCAGTATATGCACGCAGACGCGGGCAATAAACTGGAGATGCAAAAGGTGATGATCCATGCAGCAGTCCGGGCATAAAATTAATGTAAGTCATATGCATGGCATTACAAGGGCATCATCAGACAATGGTTGCAACAGGTTTATCATTTTGGACTGCTGCAACATGGTATACTTTTGCATTTTCAAAAGCCGAAACAACTCGAGTCGCACTTTAGAGATCAAAATTTAAACTTGAGTTACATGTTTAAAGACCCCAAAACTGTTTGCCACATGCTTATAAAACACACATTACAAACAATCTATCTGATGTAAGCAAAACAAGTTGATCCACCCATAGTGAGACATTTGAAATACAGTAGATAGAATTTTATTGGCCCAAGAGTAATAAACCATAATTAAGGGAAGTATAGAAAAAATAATACTACACAAAATGGTACCAGAAAAATACACGTCATGGAACATCGCTGATGATTGGTATGGTGACAGTGCTATGCCAGCGAGCAGTCAAGACGGAAAAGCAAGAACACTTGATAACTATGGCATTTGATATAACACGGCTACCCCATAGTAATGTGACACTAACAAAAAAGGCCCGAATGAATTTTACTTATGAGCTGACACGGATAACGACAACCTTTCTCAGTGAATCCTCGTGAAACGTTTTAGCTGGTATACTTCCAAATCAACATGCAAGGTTGTCGTTATCCACATCAGCGCGCAAATAGAATTGCTTTTGAACTTTTGAACATTACCCACGACACAAAACCAAGGCCCGCAGCAAAATTGGCATGACACATTTCACAAATCTAGACTGCGTAGTCAATCAATAATTAACCTAAAAAAGATAGTACTATACGATGATGACCCGTTCAATTTACAGACGTTCCAACTATTCATCGCTCAAGCAATATATATTCCAGCTACGAACTAATCAGATAATAAGCACAAACTGCGCAGAAGAAAAGGATCTAAGAGGACGGCAAAACAAAGGTTGCTCGGTGCTCACTCTCCACGGATCCAAAGCGGATAGCAAACATCTCCTCCTTGAGCTCGCCGTCGGCGAAATCCAGCGCGTGCCACACGCATGACTTGTCACTCCCGGCGTGTTCCTGCATCTTCGTAGTTGCCACCACTGCACACATACAACACAACAGAGAAACCCTAAAATCAAAGCCCGTTCATCCGGATCGAAATCAGCACCGAAAAAAATCCCCCAAAACAACTGTAGAGTACCGAGGTGGTTAGCGCAGATCTTGAGAGTCTTCGCCTGGCGCATGACGAGGCGGACCTTCGAGGTCTCCTTATGCTTCAAGAGCTTCACGGTGCCCGTGCCCCGCTCCTTCCACTGGTTGCCATCCTTGTCAAAGCGGTAGAGCTTGGCCTTCCTGCGGCAACCCCCACGGGTCAGATCAAAACCTAGCTAATCGGATCGGAGCGGATCGGGAGGAAAGCAAAAGCTCCGTGGCGACTCACATGTCGAGGAGCACGTCCTCGTCCTCCTCTCCGGTGGTGACGGCAACCTCCTCCAGCTTCACGATGGGCGCGACCTGGGCGCCGGTGTCCTCGTCCTCGGCGGCCGCCGCGGACTCCTCCTCCTCCTCCGCAGGGCGGTGCTCCGCTGCGTCGGCCATGGCGTGCGGCTCGGTGGCGGTTTGCGGTAGCAGTAGGGTTGGAGGCTGCGCTTGCTCGTCTGGTAACCGGCTGGCGGCCGCGGCGGAGAGAAGAGATGGCTATAAAGCTGGGGCGTGGGTAGGGACGTGCGCGGCCGAAAGGGTTTGGCTTTGGGAAAGCTACAGCCAAGTAGGGTTGCGTTGCGGTGCGTTACGGTGAGATTTTTTTTTTTCTTTTCAGACCGTCGTCTGGATTAATGACGGTGTTATGATTTGAATGCCAACGGCGTGGATTCGATGGATTCGACGCCGTTAGATTCGATTAGGGATGTAAGCGGTCGGAAACGGTGGCTAAATCGTTTTCAGTTTCATATTTTTTCTCGGTAGCTAAATCGATAGCGGTATTTACGAAAACAAATACGGCGTCGGTATTACGGGAATATCGAAAATGAAATTACCACGACAGAAATATGCAGTATCGATCGGGAATCGATAATAAATGTCGGTAACACAAATCACAGTTGTGTATTAGCCATACCACATCATGCATCAAAAATATCAAATGTGAATATATATTGTTGGTTTTTTAACTAGCTGGCGGCTGCCGATGAGTGATGACTCCGTTCTGTTTTCATATGATAGGAAGAAGCTTGATTTCTTTCCCTGATTAACATTCGGCTTTCCCGGTGCAACCGATCTTTTTTGGCACGCGGGACGAGAATGCTAAGATTAGGCTTAAACCAATCTTAATTTATTGTCTAAATTAATTTTAAATATAATATATATTTTTTGATTGACTAGACTCGGTAAAATGTCAACGGTAATTTCCGGCTTAAAACGGAAATTGTCGGAAACGATCGGTAAAGTCTAAAATCGTTTTCATTTTTGTTTCCACCAAATACTTCTATTTGTGTTTCCATTTTCTCGATATATTATTTTCAGCTAGTACGATCGGAAAAAGTCGGAAACGAACCTCGGTTAGCCGATAAATTCCGTTTTTGCTTTCATCCTGGATTCGATGGCCAACGGGGCCGCCTCGCACTCGCGTGCGCGAGGAAACGGGCGCCTCTCGCGCACCCCCGCGCGCGCGGGCCGGCTGGGCTGGTGGCGCGTCCGTCGTACTCGCATGGACCGATACAGGCCTTCAAACCCGAGTCTACTCCTTTAAAAATTGGCCTGGTCCACCACACAGCTCCACGCGAACGCGCTAGCCGTCCAAGTCCAAAATCGCAGAACAGTGTTTTATCCTAATCATCTTTTTGCCATATGATTATGGCAGCTGCTCAAAATGAAATTACATATCTTTTCTTCTCTCTCTACGTTTATCTAAGTAAAAATTAATTGTTTAATAATATTTATACAACTGATTACGTTATGAGATTCATTATTTCATAAAAATATCTAGTTTATGATCAATGTTTCGCTAGTTTACGAAAAATGTTCTATTAGCTCACGAGAAATGTTCTGTTGATTTATGATTAGTGTTCCACAAGTTCATAAAAAATGTCTCATTAGTTCATGAACAATATTTTGCTAGTTGATGTAAAATATTCCATTAGCTCACGAGAAATGTTCTGTTGATTTATGATTAGTGTTTCACGAGTTTACAACAAATGTTTCGTTAGCTCACGAACAATGTTCTACTAGTTGATGTCTAGTGTTCCACAAGTTTATAAGAAATGTTTCATTAGTTCATAAACAATGTTCTGCTAGTTCATGTCTAGTGTTCCTCAAGTTTATAAGAATGTTTCATTAATTCACGAATAATGTTCTGCTAGTTGATGACTGATGTTCCACAAGTTTACAGCAAATGTTTCATTAGGTCACGAACAATGTTCTGCTAGTTGATGATAAGTATTCCACTAGATTACAACAAATGTTTCATTAGCTCACAAACAATGTTCTGCCAGTTGGTGACTAATGTTCCACTAGCTCATGAATAATGTTTTGCTTTACGATCCGCATTTTATGGTCTCATGACGTACAAAATTATAACTAGAATTTGGTTATGAATAAAAAATATACAATATGACAGAATAAATAAAAAAAACAAATAATAAAGTAAATATAACTTGTAATCAGTTGTTGGAGTTAGAAAAATATAAGATGTCTTAAGAAAAAAGAAAGGATATCATAAAAGAAAGGGAGAAGAAATAGAAAGATAAATTGACGGATATCAGGAACCAGGGAACGTGCGTGGCAAAAAAAAAAAAGAAAAAAAAAAGGAGGAACTCGTGAACTTGTTGCGGGAGATGCAAGATGCAAGCCATGCACTGATTTTCAACCTACGGTCAAAGGATCATGCCCGGAAACGGAACGCTATCTACCCACGACTCCACGTCGTCCACGAGGCCTCCCACGACACGACCACGAGCGTCCGTATTTGCTGACGACACGGGAGGGTGTGCGAGCGACCGCTTCGCCTCGCGTAGGCGAGCCGGATGAATCCCGATGGCCAACGGCGTAGATATGTCAGAACAGGCCGTTGCGTGCACGGATTTGCTTTGCTTTGCCCGTGCGTAAACAGGCCTCCCGTTAATTAGGCCGGGATTTAGGCCGGCCTGCACACCCATAGCTGCATTCAAGCGGTCCTTTCGGTCCAAATCAAGCCGGGCTAGTCAGGGACTAGGCCTGGTACTCTAGGCCCATACGATGTGGCCCAATCATCCTACTAATCCTACGTGGCATGCGGTCCGGATCTAATACTCCGTCGGCCACGCCACAGGCTCGAAAGCTCGAATTCTATTGGTCAGGTTCGCTGGAAGTACGTCGACGCGCCACGTGTGCTGGTCGCGAAACATCTCGACCCCGACCCGGCGCCCCTTCCCTAAAAGCGCACGGCTCCGGCCATGGCGAAATCCTCGTCCTCCTCGCCCGCTTCCCTCCAAACTCGAACAGCACTCAACCCGGCGATTGCTTGCAAGGAGCAAACTCCAGCAGATTTCAGCGCAGGAAGCTTGTCTGGTCGAAGCAGAACCAATTCGGACCCGCGCCGTGCGCCGCTATGGGAACCCACCTGCGGTATCTCCTCGTCGCCTCGCTCGTCCTCTCTTCCATCGCCGGGCTCGCGGCCAAAACCGTAGACCCTTACAAGGTGGGTAACTGAGCGCTTAATTTGCTATGAATTGGCTAATTGTAAATCCCAGGCATTTGTTTTTTAAGTAGCAGCTCTAGGCTAGTTCTCTACCTACGGCGCCTGAAAATTCAAAATTGATTATACGGCATGTGCATTCATCAGAGTACAATGAAAACACAAATGGAAATGCTAATTATTCATTCGTGTGTAGGAAGCCCCCCCCCCCCCCCCCAAAAAAAAAAAAAAAAGTACATCAGAGGTGAGAATGCAGGATAGCATGTCTAAGCTAGTGTGGATTGGCTCTGCTCACAATTGCATGATTTTCGTGTAATAGATGTTCTTCACGCCTGAAAGATGCACATGGTTGTGAGCTTGAAGGAATTGTTACATTTAGTCTTAATGGACCTTCTTTGTCACCATCGCTAGTACACCATAACACCATCGTATTATTTGGTTTCAGGTTCTTGGAGTTGACAAGAATGCCAGCCAACGGGATATTCAGAAAGCCTTTCACAAGTATGTTCGAAACATTTTTTATGTTTGCACCTTTTTCGATTGAACATTTCTTTTTTCACCATCTCATTTAAGAAAAACAATGATCTGCCATCATAGCTTAGATGAGCAAAATTTTCTTATTTTTTATGCCTACAGGCTCTCTCTAAAATATCACCCTGACAAGAATAAAGGCAAGGGTGCACAGGAGAAATTTGAAGAGATAAACAACGGTAAGAAGCTTTACTCTGAATTTTCAGAATACGTTTTGATTTGAAGCTTGTAGGTACTGATTGATACTATATATATAGTAGTCCTTCAATTTGCATTTTCCTAGACACAAATTTTTTTTTTTATGAAACAGTGTCATTCATGATTAGGTGAGAGTGACAATGCATTTTGTAACACTGAATTACCTGAAGTATATTTCTGTCGCCTTTGCAGCGTATGAGATTCTGTCTGATGAAGAGAAGAGGAAAAACTATGATCTCTACGGGGATGAGAAGGGTAACCCGGGATTTGATGGTGGAAATTTTGGGAATCGTGAGGGTTACACATACTTCACTGGTGGTGGTCCCAAAAACAGCTATTTCACATCTGGTGATGGATGGCAGACAATGGGTGGTGGTCCGGGAAATTCGAAAACATTTTCCTTTTCATTTGGTGGTAACCCAGGGGCCAGTGGTGGAAGCCCATTTGGTTTTGATCTTGGTGATGTTTTCTCCAACTTTTTTGGTGGTGGATCAATGGGAGGCAGCCATCACGGTGGATCCACTGGTTCGGCGAGAACCAATACAGGATCTTCTGGCCAGCATTCTAGCGCTGCCAAAATTCATGATGTCACCACTCAAGTTTTCAATAAAGAAATAGCTGATCAAGGAATTACTTGGCTTCTGTTATTTTATACGCCTCAATCAAAAGGTCAATTTGTGCTAGAAAGTGTCATGCAGGACGTGGCCAATTCATTGGATGGTGCTGTGAGAGTAAGTTGATTAATACATATAGTATCACACAATATTATTAGCAAAAAGCAATATAGTAACTCTTTTTTGGTGCAGGCTGGTAAGGTTAACTGTGATAAGGAAAAGGCTCTTTGCAAGAAGGTTGGTGTTTCATTAGGAAAATCAGCCCGTCTCTTCATCTACTCGTACTCAACTACAGAGAAAGGGTCTTTGCATGAGTATTCTGGAGAACATGATGCTAAGAGCTTGAAGACATTTTGTCAAGAACACCTGCCTAGATTCTCCAAAAGAGTAGCTATCAGTCAATTCAGCTTCCATACAAATGTCCTCCCAAATCTTCCTCAGGTGCTCTTGCTGTCGACTAAGAAGGACACACCAGCGATGTGGCGTGCTGTCAGTGGGATATTCCGCAATCGATTAATCTTTTATGACGCAGAGGTGAGAAATTTAGTCCTTTGCTTTTATTGTTCCATCTTCTTGTCAGGCTTAGGATATTCAGGCTATCACCAATGCTCACTATTATCAGAAAACATGATGCATATAGCCTACTATGAGATGTTAATGGTTATGGGACATAAATCTTTGTAGATTGTAGGTGTTATCGAATGATTTCTTTGTATAAAAAAATGGCATACTGAAAAATGCTTAATGATTTGTTTTCCATTGGAATAGTGTACATTTGCCATGCTGGTGAGCTATCAGGATTGGCATAAACAATGTTTATGCTGTTACAAGTAACTTCTGTGTAATCTGATGAACTGTGGTGCTTCTTTAGGTTCACGATGTTTCCCTTCCACTGCTCAAAAGGCTTGGCGTGAAGAATCTGCCGGCTCTTATCGCACGAACTGTTAATGGCGATGAACTCCTTCTGAAGGATGGTATTTCAGTGAAAGACCTCAGATCTGGTATCAGGGAATTAAAGACACTACTAGATAGTTTTGAGAAGAAGAATAAGAAGCTGGCCTCAAATCAAGCTAAGAAACCTCCCCAGACCAGTCAACAGGAGGAAAACAAGGTTCCTCTCCTTACAGCTTCCAACTTCGAGGAAATCTGTGGAGAGAAGACTTCAGTATGTATCATTGGTGTTTTTGGATCGAACAAAGCTAAGGGACAGCTTGAAGCAGTCCTCTCTGAGGTTAGAGTCTCCTGTCTTCAAATTCGTATGATAGTAGATAGCAGAAGTAACATTTTATTAATCTTCTGCATAGCCATTGCTAACATATATTTCTTGTGATTTTGCGTTCAGATATCTAAGAAGACTCTGATCAGGGGCCAAAACTCTGGAAACGCAATCTCCTATGCTTTGTTGGACGGGAACAGACAATCTTCATTCTTGTCGTCGTTTGACAAGTCAGGATTCAAGTCATCTGATAAACTTCTCATCGCCTACAAACCTCGCAGAGGCAGGTTTGCTGTATACAAAGACGAGGTGACACTGGAAGAAGCTGAAATTTTCGTGGGTTCCGTTTTGAACGGAGACGTCCAGCTGTCAGCGACCAAACAGAAGCCAGTCCTTAGGTAGACAAGCCCATTGCAGTTTTCAAGAATTTTAGTTTTAACAAAGTTTGTTGTATCCGGAAGGCATGTACATAGCTGAACTATAGAGACTCAAGAGAGTAAATTGTATAGTATTGACAGTTTTGTTATCCCATGAACTAGAATTACTGACATCTGATAAGATATATCCCCTCAACTCTTCCTCTCTGCCAGTGTAATACTAGATGGAATGGAACAGTCCTGCAAAGTTGGGGAATATGCTATATTCACCAGATTTGAGATTCGATTTTCCATATTTCTGCTTTATTTGATTGTTCGGTACGTCTGTGCAAGTAGCCAAAGTACAATTGGTTTGATTATTATTATTATTATTATTATTATTATTATTATTATTATTATTTGTGGAGATCACTATGGTTTGATTTGACGAGAAAATAGTTTTTTTTTTTGAAACACAGACGAGAAAATAGATACGTGGCTAAAAGGCCTGCCATTGATAACTATAATTGTACCCCAAATTCGGCCCAGCCCACCGAGTTGTCGGGTCTAACCCGATCGTTTCGGCTGAGCCAATTCGTGGACACGCCTCACCCTCACACGAAAGCTATATATCTTCACTGGCGTCGTGCACAAAATGCGGTGCCCAAGCAGATGAGAGGAGGATGGCTGCCACCAGCCTCAGCCCCTCCCCGCCCAGGGTTACTGCAAGAGTAAGCTTCTGGATTATCCAATTCGTGGTCTCATCTCCATTTTCATATTCATTCTTGACACACCTGTGCATATGAACAGCTCGGAGGAGCGCCCAGATCTTCCTCGTCGTACACGCAGCTCGCGTTCCGCTCGAGGCATCCGTTCCACAATCTTCCTGCCGAGCTTCTCCTGCTGAGCTCACCGGCGAGGAACAAGCATGCCAGAACCGTCCGCCCGGCCACGGAGAACAACCAAGCGGCGCCGGCCGCAGCACAAGAAACAGCCGCCACGTCCGAGGGAGAAGCGGTGACGGCCGGCAACGGCCAGCCGCAGCAGCCTGGCGCCGGCGCGAACGCCAACGGCGGCGAGCCGCCGAAGCGCGCCCCGCTGACGGCGCGGGAGCGGCTGCGCGCGGCGCGGGTGCTGGGCAAGTACGCGGAGCCGTCGTCGGCGAAGGGGTCGTCGGCGTCGTCGAAGCCTGGCGGCGGCGGCGGGACGGCGTCGAAGCCGGAGTTCGGGAGCGGGGTGCTGGACGCGCTGCGGGAGGCGGACGCGAAGAAAGGCGGGGGCGGGCGGCGGCGGTCGCGGCTGCCCGAGGCGCCGGGGAACCTGTTCGACGACAGCAAGCGCGGGATGCCCAAGGACGGATGGACGTTCGAGCTGCCGTTCGGGGTGGACGTGTTCCTCGTCCTCGTCTCCTTCACGCTCATCACCACCATCATGTTCGGCACCGCCTACCTCGTCTGGAAGCTCGGCGCCATCCACTTCAACGAGTACTAGTAGGCTGCAGCGCGCAATCTCAATCTTTGGGTGATTATTCCAGTGCTAGATCAGAGGATCGTGTGGTTATGTACTGTATTGCCGGCCGTGGCATGCCGCAGAATTTTGAGAACATAGAAACGATTTGAATGTACGAGTTTGTAGTTACAATTACAAACTCGTACGATTGGACTGACGTTGGGCCTCTTTGCTTACGCCTCCCGGCTCTGTTCTCCCACTCCACTAAACCTCATGCCTCGGTAGCTCAAACCGCTCGTGCTACGCTCTCTCTACCACTACGCCCTCGCCTCACAACTGTTGCCTCTGCCGAATTTGCAGCCTTGCGTAGCTTACTATCGGGCTTTGAAACTAGCAATGGAATGGATGAACGAACATATACATGGAATGGGTGCTCTCACTTTTCCTCTGCTGCAGCTTACAGGGCTCTCACAAGTACCGGCGAGACGGATCACAACGGGCGCATCATCTGGGCCACCAAAGTGCCCAACAAGTTGAAATTCTTTGCATGACTGTTTTGTAATGACAGGTTGCCGACCAGAGTCAATCTGCTAGCCAAGAATGTTCTGCAACCAAGCGAGGCCAACTGCCCCCGCTGCACCAAGGTACAAAAAACAGAGAAGCATCTCTTCTACCGGTGCCCAGCAGCACTGGCCTTCTTCTCAAGAATTGGGATCGACACAAGACCGGCGACCATGTCGCGGCCCTGGGATGCCGTCGCCCCTGCTTCACTGCCGTCAACAGTATGGCCTGATGTCCTCCTCATGCTCCTTTGGCGAGTGTAGAACTGTCGCAATGCGCTGGTTTTCAACAACGACGATCAATGCACGGTGGCGTCCATGAAGATCCTACTGCAGGACTTGGATGCTTGGGGCTACCGATACAAAAAGCCAGACAAAATTGCTGATCTTGCTCAGTGGCGGTCGCATCTCTCGGCCTCCATTGCCATGTCCTCTTAGCTATTCATGTAATCTCTTCTCTGCCGCTGGCATCCTGCGGCTCCCGATTCTGTACTGCGTGTGTACATTGTACTTGCGCCACTTTCGAATAAAAATTAGGTGGGGAAACTCCCCCCCCCCCCCCCCGTTTTGCTCGAAAAAAAAAATTACAAACAATTTTATTGTCGTGGCAAGACTATACTCTGGCATGTAGAATCAAACATTATATACCTAAAGATTAGACTTTAAGCACCAAAGTGGCTGTAGTTTAGTGGTGAGAATTCCACGTTGTGGCCGTGGAGACCTGGGCTCGAATCCCAGCAGCCACAATTATCTTTTTGCAGTTTCATTAACCGCTAATCATTTTTTTTTGTTACTGGTGGTTCTGATTAAGATCGTGCTGCGCAAACAACGGCTCAGATTCGATCCTACCCCGCGTTTCCGCGAACCCTCTTCTCCTTCCCCTTCTGTTTCTCGCCGTTTCTCAACGCCATAGCCGCCATCTAAAAAAAAAAAAAAACGCCATAGCCGCGGGACGAGAGCCGAGCAACCGCTTCCTCCACCCCACTCTCATCCGTCACGCAACATGTACCCTGCCGGCGGCGGCTCCGCCTCCGCTCCACCGCCTCCCGCAGAAAGCACAGGTGCGCCCGAATCCATTTTTTGTGGGGGTAATTTTCAGCCATTTGTTCGTCCAATTTGCCCGCGCCCGCCGTCGCCGCTAAAACCCTAGTATGTGCTGTCTCGAACCTATCGCTGCAGGCGTAGGCGCGAAGGCGAAGCAGGATGAGGAGTCCGGCGGCAAGCCGGTGATGGTGGTCCTCGTGGGCCCGCCGGGCAGCGGCAAGTCCACGTTCGCTGAGGCCGTTCTAGCTGGTTCCGCCGCCGGCCGCCCGTGGGTTCGCGTCTGCCAGGTAGGGCCTCTCGCTACTCTCGGCTTACCCATTCCTAAAATTCGCTGATGGTGCTAAGCACTTGCTGAGCGTGTCACGGTATTAAGAATTGTGCAAAGAGTAATTGATGTGTCAAGGCAAGGAGCTGCGGCATAATTGCCGAAATACACTAGACAAGTCCAAAATTGGGTCGGGATTTCCTGCTCTGTAGTCGATGTTAGCTGTTGTCATTTGTGCCTGTTTGATGCACCTTCAACGGGACTACTAGCCTACTACCTAGTTTAGCACTTAACATGAAGTTGTCATTGCATAGGGGAACCGGGAACATAGCATCCCAAACTCTGATCCCATTCTGAGAAAGTTGGGCTGCAGTACATATGAAACATTTTGTTTGCGGCATTTTCAATTCGCTCTTCGTCAAACAGCAGAACAGTTCGAGTCAGGCTGATAAACTCCTCTTTGGGCACTTGTTGTTGTGCAGGATACAATCGGAAACAACAAAGCGGGGACGAAAATACAGTGCTTAAAGGCTGCGGCGGACGCTTTGAAGGAGGGCGAGAGCGTTTTCATTGACCGCTGCAACATGGATCGCGAGCAGCGCACTGATTTTGTGAAGCTTGGCAGCACGTTGCATGCGGATGTGCATGCTATTTCCCTGGAGCTCCCTGCAAAGGTCTGTATCTCACGAGCGGTGAGCCGAACAGGCCATGAAGGGAATCTACAGGGTGGAAAGGCTGCACTTGTTGTGAACCGCATGCTGCAGAAGAAGGAGACGCCCTTGCTGACTGAAGGTTTCACTCGGATCATGTTCTGCAATGATGACAGCGACATTAAAAAGGCGGTTGATTTGTATAGTTCGTTAGGGTCTTCGGATAGTCTACCCTCTGGTGTTTTTGGTCAAAAGAGTAAAGGACCTGTACAAGTTGGTATAATGAAGTTTCTAAAGAAGGCTGATAGTTCCTCTGTTGAGAAATCCAGTGACCCTAAGCTTACACTGAGTGAAAGGAAGCCAGAGCATCAAGATGCTGTGTCAAAAGAGGAAAATGTTGAAGCTGGTGACTGCTCAATTGAAGTTAAGGAGGAATTGAATGAGAAGGCGGAAAATAGAAAACAAGCTAAAGGAAGTGGTTCTTATGACATTGGTTCACATACTCTGGCATTTCCTTCTATTTCTACTGCCGATTTCCAGTTCGATCTTGATAGAGCCTCTGACATTATTGTAGAATCAGCTGCTGATTTCTTGCGGAAATATAATAACTTAAGGCTAGTTCTTGTAGATCTGAGCAAGAAATCAAGAATATTGTCACTAGTCAAGGACAAGGCTGCTAAGAAGAGGATTGACTCCAGCAGGTTTTTCACATTTGTAGGAGATATCACTCAGTTGCTTTCAAAGGGAGGTCTTCAGTGCAATGTGATTGCTAACGCTGCCAACTGGTAATTCTTTTGATGAGTTAAATATGGTATGGTACGCATTTGTCTTAATGAAGAGGGCTTCTGATTTGCAAGAGAATATCTGCTTCTTGGTTATGTTCCACGTGTTGAATCCTGCGTCATTCTGGTTGTACTAAGTGTCCATTGCCTTTGTCTTTCAAAAATAATAATAAGAAAAAACAGCTAGGGTCGTTCTTTCTTTTGTTTGATGAGATAATACATATAGTCGTTCTATGCAGGAGGTTAAAACCTGGAGGTGGAGGGGTTAATGCGGCAATATTCAATGCAGGAGGTGAAGCTTTACAGCATGCAACCAAAAAATGTGCTGATACACTGAGACCTGGGAGCTCTGTTGTTGTTTCAGTTCCATCAACTTCTCCTTTGCATCAACAGGAAGGCGTGACCCATGTGATACATGTTCTCGGTCCAAACATGAACCCGATGCGACCAGATTATCTGAAGAATGACTATACCAAAGGGTGTAAGATTCTTCGTGAAGCATATAATTCTCTCTTTGAGAACTTTGCCTCAACTGTCCAGAGCTACATGAGGAAGCAGAACAATGATTCCGTGGCAGACAAGGCAGCTGCATCAGTGATAACACCCAGTGACTCTAAAATGAAGCGAGAAGGCAGCCATGAGTCTGAAAGGATGAAAAAACACAAGTCGTTTCAGCCTATTCTGACGTCAAAGAAACAACATGAGGGCCCAGGGTCGAATGCACTGAATCGCAGTGGTACCTCCTTGGGATCATCAGATGCTCCAAACCAAGCCACAGAGGCAGGCAACAAGAATAGTGGTGCGGTTGCCGGTAAAAGTTGGGGATCCTGGGCGCAGGCTCTATATGAACTTGCCATGCACCCAGACAAATACAAGAACTCGGATTCTATCCTGGAGATATCTGACGAATTTGTTGTTCTTAAAGATCTCTATCCAAAGGTGTTTATCTTTCCCAATTAGCATCCTGCTCCCCTCTAGATTGTAATGACGTTCAGCAATTTGCTTGACATCTTAGATTCTGTGATGCATGCAGGCCAAAAAACATGTTCTAGTGATATCTAGGATGAATGGTCTTGACTCTCTAGCAGATGTCAAGAAAGAACACTTACCGTTGCTGAGGAAGATGCATTCAGCTGGGGTGAAGTGGGCCCAGAAGTTCTTAGAGGAAGACGCATCTTTGGTATTCAGGCTTGGATACCATTCGGTACAATCCTAACTCAACTCTATTTCCTAAACTTACTTGTGAGTTACAGGTTGTTTAATTGATGGTCTGTCATAGTATCATCTTATAGTTTTTGTGGCAACCTCATTCCTCAGTTGCCACATAACTTTTTCTTGTGTGGGATTAGGTACCTATTACTCATTTTCTACAGATAAGATGATGCCCAAACTTATTAAACTTCTCAAACCAAACAACTGGTTAATTTGGAGTTAGAATTGGATGCTCCATCCACCATCCTGTCCCTCAAAACACCAACCTTATATGGCTTTGCGTTTTTACAGGTTCCATCTATGCGGCAGTTGCACCTTCACATCATTAGCCAGGATTTCAACTCTGCGAGCTTGAAAAACAAGAAACACTGGAACTCCTTTACCACTTCATTTTTCCGTGATTCTGTTGATGTCATTGTGGAAATCGAGCAACATGGATCAACAACTACAAGCAGTGATGACAAGGTGCTTGCCATGGAGCTCCGGTGCCATAGGTGCAGGAGTGCTCATCCAAATATCCCAAAGCTGAAATCCCACATCGCAAACTGTAAATCTCCTTTCCCTTCATACCTTCTGCAGAAAAACAGGCTGTTGTCGTCGTCGACAGAGCATATGGACTGCACTTAGAACTCACTAACAAGTTGTCCTTAGAAGCACATTTTACATGTCGTGCTTGTATAAGGGTTGGCTTGATCGGGTCTTTCCTTTATGCCAACTTGGCAGAATCCTATCTTGATCTGAATAGCAATTTTTCAGATCCCACTAACCAGTTGTCCTTAGAAGCACATTTTGCATGTCGTGCTTGTACAAGGGTTGGCTTGATCGGGTCTTTCATTTATGCCGACTTAGCAGAATCCTATCTTGATCTGAATAGCAATTTTTTCAGAACCCGCTAACCAGTTGTCCTTAAGAGGCACATTTTGCATGTCGTGCTTGTACAAGGGTTGGCTTGATCGGGTCTTTATTTTATGCGAACTTGGCAGAATCCTATCTTGATCTGAAGTGCAGTTTTGTGAAACTGTTACTACGGCAGTACTCACCATGTAGCATATTTTCTTCTTCGGCAGCCATGTCTTGTCTGCATTTTAGTTTGGGTAGATTTATGTGGCATGTTGCATACCCAAAGGTCTGTTTATCGTCCAACTTAAAACAAACGTATGAATTGTCAGTGCTCCATCCAGCAAACAAGTGTGGTAGTTCAATCACACGACTAGTGGCAGATTTATACCGAGGGCACATCGCTTGTGGATTTTTTTTATTCAGGAACTTATTCTGAGAAAGGTTCAAAAGTTCTGTTTAGATATCTCTGATTCTATACGAAGGAACCTCTGCTTGTTTTCACCACCTAACCCATCTTAGATCTTATAACCGAGGCAAATCAAACACAAGGAACGTGCCTAGGAGCGCAGTGACCACATTAGACAAAAGCTGATAAAAACAATACTGAAGCGACAAAAAAGATAGCTCCAGGAATCGCAAGGAGCGCTTCGCGAAGCAATTTTGAACTCTTATACGGTCATTTTCGTTGCAAATTGTAAGACGCTTTGGACAGAGACACCTAACGTGACACTTTGACTAGAAATTGCGAGGAATACATGACGAAACTACGTATTGTGAGTTTTCCATGATGAATCAATATCAACGTCCATTCTCTATAATTATTCACTGTATTAACGATCAAAATAACTTTGACCAATAGAAATCGTAGAATGTATCGTAACTTTGATCAGAAACAGTAACATCTTTTCAAAGCTACTGCATCTCTTCTTAGTGCGCATAGATGCATCAGACATTTCCGGTTTATATTCTTGTAGAATCCCATTGCGGTGACAGAATTTTGCACTCTTCTCTTCCAATTGCTAGGTTCGTTCTCTCTTGCACTCCAGGCATCCCCACTAGACACTTTTAGGATGCGACAAAGCGTCCGCACCGGGACGGGCATCCACATGCCTCAACTCATCAGTTCATGCATCTCATCTCTTGTGCACTGATCGAGTGCGTCTCTGCAAAGAGTCGGTTCCCATCATTGCCTGCGTCTTATCACGTTTGCACGGATCGAGTGATTTTCTACTCAGGTTCCTCGACGAGCAAACGGTGGACAGACACATCAAGGGCCACCAGCCACGTAACCTGTCTCAACTCGACGACAATAACACATGACGATAATACTAGCCATTGTTGATTACAAGTAGCAGGAAGTTAACACAAGAGGCAAAATGCAGGCTCAAAATTTCAACAATTCCGTGGCATGATCAATAGAAGAAACAGGAGATTGTTTACAGGTAGATACAGTGGCACAGACACAAGAACGAAAGAGACCGAGCACCTAACGGCAACATAAAAGAAAGGCGAAGAGTTCACGTTATTCGATCACGCCAATCGTGCTGCTACCACCACCACTAATCTACTGAGGATTCGGTGGCCTGGAGTTGGCAGCAGAAACCCTGGAGCCCCACTCCAAAAGCTCTTTGCTGGTGTCGTCCTTGTGCGCGATCACCTCGATGAAGCACAGGCAATCCTTCTTCTGCCCCAGCGCCGTCTCGATTGCAGTCGTCAGCTCCTCCTCGCACTTCACCTGCACAAGTTACGGTACCATCCATCAGCGACAATTTTGGTCATCCGTAATAACATCTGCAAGTTATGTTCCAGCGAGTACAAGACCACGGACAATTGCTTACCTTGGAGGTCCAGCATTTGCCCTCTCCATTGTGGATGGCATCAACAAGGCCAGTGTAGTTCCAGTTCTTGATGACATTGTAAGGTCCGTCGTGGATCTCCACCTCGATGGTGTACCCACCATTGTTGATCAGGAAGATTATGCTGTTCTGCGCGCATCGGATCATAGTTGACACATCCTGTGCTGTCACCTGCACAAAGATTTCCCAGGTTCGCATTAGAATCAAGCCATCATCCATCAAGTTGCAGCAGATAGCAACATATTTCAACAAGCGATGAAACTTCACCTGGAAACTTCCATCACCAATGCAGGCAATCACACGCTTGTCTTTCGCACCCTGAGCGTATCCGAGCAATGCACCCACTGACCATCCAATTGAACCATACTGCATTTGGAATTCATACCTACAGCATGCAGACAACATTCATCAGAACAAGTCAGGGAACAAATTAAGACAAACACAAGAACAATGTGTCATCAGAATGCTCACCCACAGCCCTCTGGCAGCTTCAGTTTCTGGCAGTTGAACCAGGAGTCACCAGTCTCAGCGATCACTGCATTATCCCCATTCAGCATCTTCTGGATGTGCTTGAAGAGCACATTGACTCGCAGCGGCTCATTCGGCTCACTTTCCAGTGGCTGCCCTTCAGGCACAAAGATCCTCTTGTAATTCTCATAGGCTGTGGTGTTCTTCTTAACCCTGTTAGCCAATTCAGACAAGTACTCCTTCATCATGACACATCCAAAGGCAGGGCCATTCCCGACGATGACACGGTCAGGCTGGACGATGATGGCCTTATCCTTCTTTAGGAGGAAGGAATAGCCAACAGAGCTATAGTCATTGAAGACGGGACCTGCAAAGAGGTATGCATCGGCTGACTCAACAATCTCAGCACAGAAGGCAGTGCTAACAGCGCCCCAGTAGGTGCCGATGAAGTGGGGGTGCGTCTCCGGTACAAGGCCCTTGGCCGCTGGCATCACTGCATAGGCATAGCCGCTGGCATCTACCAGATCGACAAAAGCCTTTCCTGCCTTCGCCACACGCAGTTTGGGTCCGCCAACAAGCACCGGCTTCACCGCCTTGTTCAGGAACTGGACGGTTGCCTCTACTGCAGCCTCTAGCCCCATCTTGTTGCTCACTCTGCAGCATAACAACAGGCTCAATTAGGAGGACTCCAAATAGGAATGTAACATTGCAGCAGACTACATCTAGAGATGCCTTCCAAAAGAGATCATACCACACCGCATTATTACTTCAGATGACTAACTGTATAATCAAACTGCGCTATCTAAAATGATATTTGTTCAATTAGGTACTTGTCGACTAACAAAATCTTCTGCTCACACGTGACAGCACTTGGATCAATACATAACGTTGCAGGTTGTAAAGGGTTTTGGGGAGTATTCTGGTTTCACGAACCAATAAAAGCATCCACTAGATCATAGAATTAGGAGTTAAAATTGCAAGCCATACTTGGGGGCAAGGAAGAAGGGCACGGGGTCGCTGCTGAAGGTGGGGTGAGGTAGCCCGGGAAGGTTGCAGCTGATGCTGAGGTACACCGGCTTGCTCTCCTTCAGCGCCGTAGAGATGGCCGTGTCGATCTGCTCGTGCGCGTCGTCCAGATTGGTCACCACCGCCTGAATCCACGAACAAGCAAACAGAACATTCACCAAGCAGATCAAAGGACACGCTCAACACCGCCCGAAATCAGCACGATGTCCCTTCCAAAAAAAAAATGCAATGTCGGTACGGACCTGGTAGCAGGTGACGGCCTGGAAGCAGCGGAGCTCCTGCGAGAAGTCGGGGAGTCCGATGGTGTGGTGGAGGATGCGGTTGGTCCCGTAGTCGTTGGAGTTGGGCCCGCCGGCGATGCAGATGACGGGGAGGTTCTCGCTGTACGCGCCGGCGATGGCGTTGAGCACGCTGAGCCCGCCGACGGTGAAGGTGACGGCGCACGCGCCCACGCCGCGCGCGCGGGCGTAGCCTTCGGCCGCGTACCCGGCGTTGAGCTCGTTGCAGCAGCCCACGAGGCGCAGCCCGGGCTCGGCGATCAGGTGGTCGAGCAGCGTCAGGTTGAAGTCCCCGGGCACGGCGAAGACGTCGCCGACGCCGACCTGCACGAGGCGGCGCGCGAGGTGGCGCCCCAGCGACGCCTCCCCCGCGGACACGGGCGCCGCGGGCCGCGCCGCCGACGTCATCGGGCACCCCGGAGCCGACGCGGGGCAGCCCACCGCGCCGTTCGACGCCGCCGGCGACGGCCCGTCCACGGATCCGACGCGGGTGTCCATCGATCGATCGATCAAAGCACCAATGGGGAGGGGGGAGAGAGGGCGGTGGTGGAGTTGGAGCGGAGCGTGGCGGAGGAGTGAAGAGCGGATTAATACGAATTTCTGGAGGTTTTTGGGTTTTGCGCTGTGACGTGTGTCGGGTTTGTTTCGGTGGGTTGGCGGAGGAGGCACCCCCTGGCCTTATATACCACGGTGGCACACGGGGGAGGTCCGCATAAAATTTGGTTAAGGACGGGGTGTTTTGCGTAAAACGTTCTCTGCTTTCGGGAAAAACCAGGGGCGGCCGGCCAGGCCGCGGCGGGACGGCCGTCAGGTGCACCCGCAGGTGTGTGTGGGCCGGGGACGCGTCGCGGCGCGCTGGTGGCCCCATGCGTCAGTGGGTGTGAGAGGGGTTAGCCGCCTCGTGGGTTGCGTTGGATCCAGTACGTGAACGGGGAGAGAAAGCAGTTGTGGCGCCGCTGCGGCTGCCGTGATGGAGTTTCCTCTTTTTCGTCGGGATCCCGGGGAGGCCGCGTGTGCGGCACTGCGGCGAATGGTTTTGGTTTGAGGCGCACGTCGCGGTTTTGGTTGCAGAGCAAGTTGGACTGGGGTTGGACTCCGTTCAACAGCGGCGAAGCCTCCTGATCCTGCCTCCGTGACAGGCGTTAATGCGCTGGGATCACGTGATGAATCGCGCCGGCACATTATTACGAGCCTAATCTAGCTTAGCTTCTTTCCCAAGCACACCGAAGAGGATTTTTGTTTATGCGGCTTGTACTACTGCCGTGTTCAATCTTCATGTAGGATCTTCGTGTGATTACATGCTAGATACGTTGTTTGTAACTGATTAATTAGATGTCGACGGATGCCATTTATTTTTCATTTGCAAAATTGCAAAAGCGTAGTGCATGATATGCAAATTGGATTCTCAAAAGAAAAATGATATGCAAATTAATTCTGCTTCACTCCAATAAGTTGTGGAAGTGATTGAAGGCTTACTGATGTTACTTTTAAAACTGCAATTAAAAAGTGGTTCTTAATTTGTTGTGGCACGGGTGGAATCAAAGAATAGGAAAATAAGAATATCACGAGGTAAGCTTCTTTTTTTGCGAAAGGGAATTTCATTGATATTAAAGCACATTACATCCGCTGATTACACGTCAACTCCATTGATAAGAGACAAGAAATCTTGAAAAAGCCGCAAACTCCACCATCTAGGATCATCATCTCAAACGGATGTGTCATAGACGAAAACTCCGATCTGAATGAACACGGCAATATCACGAGGTAAGCTACTCATAGAGGACATTACGCTTCCAAACTGAAGTATAGTTGGAATTGTCAAAGAGGACATTACGCTAATACAAACCTATGATGAGATGAATCATAAGCAGGGTAAACTGGAAAAATAATTTAATATAGCTTAAACAATTGATTCAACGGGTGTTGCATGGGGATTTTATGATTGAGATGGTGCAAGAGCAATGCTGGAAAAGATGAACTTTGTCGATGTACTGCATGCAGACATATGTGGGATTTAGTTACGGCCAGGGGGCCATGCCCCCCTGCCTCACAAAAAGTTCATTGATTAAATAGCTAATAAAGCATTGTTCGTGGTTATTTACATATGAATTAGGAAGGGCAAATTCCTTCAGTGCCATTGACATAAACCTCAATCCCTTATTCACCACCGAAAAAACTTAAAACCTGCAGGTGCCAGCGACCAAAAAAGTTTATCCCCTTTGTGCCACGGCAGCTCCATTGCAACAATCAGAATAGTCTAAATGCCAAAATTACCCCCGTGTTTTCATCGTCCAGAGCTGTTCTTTTGCGAGGAGGAGCAGCAGGCCGTCGCGCCCGTGCTTGGCGATAGGCCAGCCTGCGCGCTCCCACTGCAGCACTTGCAGCCGCCGCCGGCCGCGTGGGCGCTCGTCGCTGCAGTGCCCTGCCCAAACCGCGTCGCTACGCTCCAGGCGCACCACCACCTCCCCGCCACGCTGCTCGCCAGAGGCCGTGAAGCCGAGGTCCGTCTGCATTTCCTGCCGCCGATTTGCCATCGCCGTCGATTGATTCGCCCCTCGGTTTTTCGTCGCCGTCGATCAATCGCGATGGCGGAGGACAAATTGATCACTAAATCATCTTTCATGACTCCTAGCTGATTCATTTTGGTGGTCGTGCTTCTGGATGGGGGCTCGAGGCGAGTTGGCGAGGTCAGGCTTGGCGTCCAAGGTGGAAGGGGGACGACGGCATCAAGAAGGCAGGGCGTGCGTGGCGAGCTCGATGATGGCGTCAAAGCCGGGCCGTGGTCACGCTCGTCGGGTGCATGCAGCCGGCGCGCGCGGGGGGGGGGGGGGGGGGGGTGAAGGGGCAGGTCGGAAGACAACGGAGTGCGAGATGGGCGGCCGGCATCGTGAGGAAGAAGACCACCTGTCGCCGGATGAACTGAAGGGCAAACATGTCATGGCATGAGCTGCGGTGGCATCCGGGGGATAAAATTTTTCAATGGCTGGCATGTACGGGTTTTAAGTTTTGTCGGTGGTTGAGAAGGGATTCGAGTTTATGCCGATGGCACTGAAGGGATTTTCCCAATTAGGAAGGCCGGCTCTTTTTACCATTGCATGCAGAGTTGAGTGCATATATAAAGGGAGCGAATGGTGATGCATATTCCCTTGAACTCGAGATGCATTGTTTACCGAGCATGCACTAGAACCATCAGCATTCAAATAATTCAATATGTGGAAGCTGAGGAACTTAATATTGAAGCTAAAGAATATGTTGAGTTAGACATTTTCGGTTTCTCATTAATCAGGTTCTAAAGATCGTGTGATACGGCTGCACATGCCATGGATGGAGTTAATACGCGCCAGTTTGTATTTGGGTTTGGCTGCAAACTTTATGATTCCGTCCCCCTCAAAAAAAAACGAAAATATATAGCGACGGGCCTGAGCGCGTAGTACTGGGGGTACTGGGATAGCCCGGCCGGCCGGGTGTGACAAACCGGGCATGAAACACAAATACGAACCCGCCGCGCGCAGAGAAAGCAGCAGCGCACGAAACAGGCGCCAGGCCTCCCCTGGTTGTTGATGAGAAGGGAGAAGCTTCAGGTCCAGCCGTCCCGTCCGAAAGAAACGACGAGTCACCAGCCGTCACGACGCAAGTCCGTATTGTTGGTGTGCGCCTCTCATCCAGTCATTCAGGTGGAGGGCATTCTTTGCTTTCCACGTACAGTGAGCTCCAGTGCTCTGTCTCGTCATGTATGAGCACAAAACGTGATTAGTCTTTTCCGAAGAAATCATCATCTCGTCTCAGAGAAAAAAAAAACATGTGGACCATGTATTTCGAGTTTTTCCAAGCCAAATCATAGTCGAGTTTTCCAAAGCCAGGTTGCGTCGGTTTCGGTCAACCCGCGTAATCTCGGATATGCAACTCAAGAGTTAAGAAAAAAAGAAGGAGGTCAAAACCAGTAGGCTAGGCTCGTTGGACCGATGTAAACCGCAGTCACCCTCGTACTCCTACAAGTACGATTCAAAATATAAAAATCATTTGACAAATTCTACACTCCACACGGTGTCACATTCCATTCCGAGTTTCCATCGAATGATTGCGGCTAGTTAGAACCTGGGAAGTCGAACAAAAGGTCGACACCGACAGTCAGACTCAGACACACAGTTGCGACTGGCCGTCGGCCGTCACGCGGGGCGCGCAGGGCGCAGCTCGATTCGCGATTCCGTGGTTCCCCTGGGCCCGTGGTTTAGAGCCAAGAAGGAAAATCGGTGGACGCTGGGCTTCGTAACGAGACCGGACAAGGTTGGGCCTGATTCATGTTGGATCGGCCCAATTATTTAGACGGGCCGAGTCGACAAGGCCTTTTCTCCTCGATGGTCGCATTCCAAGTTTCCAACGAGTTTCGGCCCGAGCAATGCCCGTCGGCCGATCCAAACAAGGGCGAGAAATGCGATTTTTTTATTTTTAATCGATTTTTTATTATATTTTTATTAATAACAGTCCGTTTTCGAAATTTGCAGAACTAGTCGCCTAGTCGCCCGACAAAGGGGCGATTAGGCCTTGTCGCCCGATCAAAGGGCGATTTATGCCGTAATCGCCCTTCAAAAAGGCGATTAGATGTTGGTTCGGGCGACAAGAGCTTAGTCGCCCGTTGAAAGGGCGACTAGGCTACTATAGCGAATTTGTTACTGTAGCGAATTTTTTATTTTTTGAATTTTTCTGCGTTAACAACTAACCCTTTCAAAATCTAAATTAAAAATATTTTTACACATCTAAAGTCAATGATGATTTTAACGGTGGTGAATAATATGTTGATGCAACCATTTTAACACAGAACAACCCAAAAGTTGTTAGTAGTTTTAAACTAAAAATCTCTGAATCAGGCTAGCTGTTAAGCGCTAATTGAATTTTTAGACCATCTTAATCTTCTCTAAAAATTAAGAAAAAATTACCTAAATGCATTGTATCCTTAGTAGTACCAATATTTCTTTTAGCGTTAGGTTCCATATAAAATATTTAAATTTAAATTTAATTTGAATTTAAATTTGAAGTTGAAGTTATAAATGACCATAATTTAAAATCCAATTTCAAACTATAACTTTCAGTTTGAGTTAAGAGGAGTCAGATTTTGAAATTAGATTTTAAATTATGGCCATTTGTAACTTCAAATTCAAATTCAAATTCGAATTAAATTCAAATATTTTATATGGAACCTAACGCTAAAAAAATTATATTGGTACTACTAAGGATACAATGCATTTAGGTAATTTTTTCTTAATTTTTAGAGAAGATTAAGATGGTCTAAAAATTCAATTAGCGCTTAACAGCTAGCCTGATTCAGAGATTTTTAGTTTAAAACTATCAATAACTGTTGGGTTGTTCTGTGTTAAAATGGTTGCATCAACATATTATTCACCACCATTAAAATCACCATTGACTTTAGATATGTAAAAGTATTTTTAATTTAGACTTTAGGAGGCTTAGTTGTTAACGTAGAAAAATTCAAAAAATGAAAAATTCGCTACAGTGGCCTAGTCGCCCTCCCTTGTCGCCCGGCCCCACTAACATCTAATCGCCTTTTTGAAGGGCGATTACGGCATAAATCGCTCTTTGATCGGGCGACAAGGCCTAATCGCCCCTTTGTCGGGCGACTAGGCGACTAGTTCTGCAGGGCGGTTATTAATAAAAAATATAATAAAAAATCGATTAAAAATAAAAAAAATTCCGAGAAATGCACAGGTGTCGGTGGCCGTGCTACCGACCGCAGCGGCGAGAAGGACGGTAAACAGTGCGCGGCGTCGTTTTCGCCCCACATCGGCCGTGCGTGTAGGCGAAGCGCGGTGGACAATCGGTCCTGTTCGGTCGGTGACCACGACGGACGTTGGACGGGACGGCGGCATGACCACCCTTTTGTTTTCATCAGGACCAGCAAGCGGCGGCCACCAAACTCACCTCGGTTCATCAAGGCCAACACCAACTCCAACTAGACCCGGGCACTAGTGCAGTTAGACCAGCTGCTCTTGAGCCTCAAGTAACAGTTTTTTATTTCACTTGTAAAGCAAAGACTCTTACCATAGCACGACAGTATGTATGATGTATCTTCCTTCTTGTCACAAGAAACATCATCCTAGCTCCAAATTTTCTAGTGAACCGTATCTTTAATTAAAACCAACAATATGGTGAAATTTTTTGTTCTTTGCGGTCGTAGTCGGCTGCTATGATGCTATCTGTGATCAAATCATGAATTCGTGATGGGATCATTCACCGAAAGAGCTCGGCCTGCTAATAATGCTAATCAAGGGCGTCAGCTTGAGAAAAAAGAAATTTTGCTCCGTTTTGTACTGCTGACAACGAGAGGCCGATACAAACGTCGGGTCAAGCTACCACCGCCCAGAGTTCACACCAGAAAGGGCTGATGCCGACGCGCACATTTGCCAGGATTTCTAAACATGTAGCCATCCTAGTGCAGCGCGGCAACGCCAGTGGCCGAGGGAAACCCACTTTCACCGTGGCAAGTGTCAGGTTGCCGTCACTGACGCAATGATGTTCCGGTAAAACGTTTGTTCAAGGAAGAAAAACGATGAAAAAAACCCGTACGGATGGGATGCCTGACAGCTTGGAAAGATAATGAATGTACGACACCCAAGCAAGAAAGCATGCTAAACACCTTCATGGACCCTAATGTGCGCGCGCTAAGTATTGACAGTGGACTTCAGATAAATGTCGAACAAATGACAAACAAGATGAAATAGAACCGATTTGGTAGGAATTCCGTCACAAAAGCTCAAAATGATTAGTACACAGAGACACTCCCTACAATGACATAGTTCCTGGTGTGTGTTTTCAAAGTTGCAAACTAGAGAAAGCGATGGGTATGTAGCTTTTGCCCCCAGATGACCTCATCAATGTGATACTTTGCTGTAGCTTGCACTAAGAAAGATTGCAATGATCACGCCCTCGTACAGATGCAATACCTGCAATTAGGCGACTTAGCTCCTCACATTTATGGTTGACACTGCCGACACATCTTTAAACACAGTGGTGCGCAATCAGGAGTTCCCCATTCAGATCTTCATGAAGCATCTTTCACAGTTCATGAATCATGAGCAATGCAGCAAACATGCAGCAGTTTGGCATCCTAATTTTGCATTGTACTTCTTGCTGTGTCACTACCTTTGATAACAGTTTTAGAACCTTAATATGTAGGGAGATCCATCCATCGTAAACATATTGATAATGATAAGTCACATGTGGACATACGACCAACTTTTTCATATATCAAATGAAAGGTTTTATTTGAACCTTTAGAGATCAGAAGCATCGTTTCTGCATAGCTTACTGCTCCTGCAATAAAATTACTATCTAGAAATTTTAACTTTTAATATTAACAAGGTTTGCTGTTACTTCAATGAGGAATGTAACATCTTCTTATCTTCTAGAAGCTAAACACATTCTTATTTTCTTTTTTCCTTTAATTTTCTGTTTTGGTCGGCTTTCCTTTTATTTCTTTTTCCTTCTCTGATTCAAGACTTGTCTCTTATTAGCAAAAGATGAAAGACACCCCTCTGGCTGGTAAAGAAGCTCCATCAGAATTCCTTTTACACGGCTTGAGGCAGAAGAAACCTTACTGTGAAGCTTTGCAGTAAGAATAAATAAACCAATGGAATCAAGAAAGCATAATCATGTAAAAACTGAGAGAGAGAAAGCAACATAATTTTTGATAAAGAACAGAAAAACGAAAAACATAAAGGGAAAAAAGAAAAGAAAAGAAAAGAAGAGATCAAACTTGTTTGCCTCTTTGCTAGAGTAGCACACCAACAGCTATAGCTAAAATCTCACAAATGCATGCTCGGTGAACTCAAATAAGGGTAATTTAATTCAATCAAACTGGCACACAGGTAAAGGGAAAAACATACGTAAGCTTGTATGACTGTATTTCCTTTGGTGAAATTCCACAGACAAGTCAGCTACTCCATAGCAATCACTTTAAGGACAAGTAACTAGCCCAGCAACAGCTCCTACCTAACTTAATGCTCCACCCATTCTTGCTTGCACATTAGTAAGTTCTCTTGCGTATGCTCAAACAATGATACAGCATCTCACTTTAGAACATCACCTTTAATGCTACCATTGTATGAGTGAGGAGGTAGGAGGCATATATAAAATATAAGAGAGGAGTCAATACCACCATACTGAAACATCATTCATCTGATGAGGAAGAGATGATGAGGGAGGGAGATGCATGTGTTGCGCTCCTAAGAAGCAAGCTCCATGGCCTGGTTGAGAGGAATCGCGCTTTGGAAGAGGAGAACAAGCAATTGAGACACCAAGTGAGCCGACTAAAAGGTCAGGTCTCCTCTCTCGAAGTGCTGGATAGTGATAAAAAGATACAGTGGAAGAAGCTGGAAAATTCTGCAACCAGCATCAGCCACTCCAAGGAGAAGCAGTTTATCCAGAACAACGACGAAGCAAAGGAAGTCATAGATCTTAATAGCTCATTGTGTTACAACAGGCAGCAATTTTCAAGGACAACGCTATTGAGATCAAGGGCACCAAGGGTTCCAAATCCACCTCCCAGTCCTACATCCATCCAACCGGTGATAAAAGCGAGAAAGGAAGGATGCATGGCTACTCCTCCTCCTCCACCACCACCACCTTCTTCAAAGTTGCAGCGGAGCACAAAGGCAGTACAAAGGGTACCAGAGGTAGTTGAATTGTACCGATCGTTGGTGCGACGTGAAGGCAAAAATGATTCAAAGTCAGGATCTACAGGGATTCCAGCGGTCACTGGCAGCCGAGAGATGATTGGGGAGATCGAGAACAGATCAGCTTATGTTTTAGCTGTAAGTACATACACTTTCTGACAGATACAAGCATATGTGCACAAAAACATTGTTTTACTTCGTAAGTGTTAGCTATCAGTTCTATACTTCTCTAATATGATTTGGGATATCAACAAAGATATGGACTGCCACAGAGAAAAAATAAGTTCTAATTATTATCTCAACAAGGGAGTATTGCTTATCTCACAACATGTCCCTAAATCATTCAAAACCTCTAGATCCATCAGTAAAAATGGGGTTTCCATGCAGCCAATCCTTTTAGACTTTTTAAGTGATATTTTGGTGATAGCCAGAGTGGCACATTCATCTCAAAAATCATTCTTCATAATATTATAGTTAGACCATAAGTATGTTACAATGGAAACAAATAGTTAGAGTTGCATTTAGATTACCATCTCAATGTTGCAACTGTCACGTACTTGTAATTCTGGGGAATGCCAGTTATTTGCTCTGTTATGTGATTTCAAAATGAGCCAAAAAAGCCACTCATTATTTTTATTCCGACAGATTAAATCAGATGTAGAAAATCAGGCTGCATTTGTTAACTTCCTGGCAAGTGAGGTTCAGAATGCAGCATACAAGGAAATAGTTGATGTTGAAGAGTTTGTGAAGTGGCTTGACGGGGAATTGTCATACCTTGTGGATGAAAGGGCAGTGCTCAAACACTTCCCAAACTGGCCTGAGAAGAAAGCAGATGCCATGAGAGAAGCGGCATTCACCTCTCGAGATCTGAAGAACCTAGAATCAGAAGCATCATCCTTCCACGACGACAGGAGGGTAGCTACACCTATGGCTCTTAAGAGCATGCAAGCTCTGCAGGATAAGTGAGTAGATGAGCGAAATGCATTTAAGTCAAGAGGAAATTGTTGCATTGCTAATTTCTATTGAAATATGTGGCATATTACTATAGAAAATAACCAGAATTCACATGACTGCATTTTTCCTTGTAGAATCGAACAAGGTATTCATAATACTGAACGAGTAAGGGACAGTGCAAGTGGAAGATACAGGGATCTGAAGATCCCGTGGGAATGGATGCTCGACTCGGGAATCATATACCAAGTATGTAATCATATACCTGCATGACACATCAAACAAATCCTCTTGATAGCTGTATGACACATACGGTATGTTCATGATATAAAAACAGCTAAAGATGGCTTCATTGAAGCTTGCAAAGGAATACATGAACCGCATTGTTATTGCACTGAAGTCAGACCCATTTGCAAATGATGAGGAGCTGCTTCTGCAAGGTGTCCGCTTTGCCTTCCGCATACACCAGGTAGGTTGGGACAAATCAATAATTACTTTGCAATGGCACTGTTTATTGCTATGTATAAAACCAATTAACTGACTGCACCAGGATAAATTTACAGCTTGCAGGTGGTTTCGATGAAGGATGCCGGAAAGCATTTCAAGAACTAAAGGCTTATGTGAGCAAGTCAGAGTGATCTGAGTTTATATGCATTCAGACCTTCAAATATAAGTCATAGAGATAAGCATAGGTGATTAAGTTTTGCTGAGACTGGCTCCAAGTGCAGTCCATCAAATCTTGAGGATAATTCTGCACATAATTTTGTTAAGATTAATTTATTATCCATCCAAGTTGATGATATCTTGGACAAGTTGAGGTTCTGAAAATGCAGTTGCAGAGCACTGTCTTAGCCGAAGATATAGACTGCAATTCATTTGCTATTTTGCTTTGTATAAATCAACCAACACTAGAGTTCCCTGAGATCACTAGGTGACATCTTACAACGAAGTATTAGTCATTTATTCTTACAACGCAGTAAAAGTGTGAAAATAGCACAGGAATGATAATTGCAGAGCATCAAGAGTTACTTGTTCCAGAAACATTTTCAGGGTTTCCAAAGAGAGCAGATAAATTAGTTCCTAAAATTAAAATATGGACCATTGCTTCCACTACTCAAACCGATAAAGTAGTTAACTGACTGTAGCAAAGTTTCTATTTGTTAAACAATTATCATCTCAGATGTTTTCTGCAAACCTAACCCTGCTTTGGCTTGTATGACATTCATACGAGATCACAGTTTTCCTAATACTACATCATCGGAACTATTTATATGACATTCGTACAAAATTGTTCCGAAAATTTCATAAGGGGTCACCTGGTTGATAAAATGTACTGTTCGAGTTCCAGTCGACAAACCGCTACGAAACAGATTCTATATAAATTCTTGAAGGTTGATTTCATGGAAAAACGACGCTGGCATCTTATCAGCTAGATACTGCCTACCTTTTCAGCTCCCTGTTTCCCATTGCTGCATTTTGAAGGCAATGTCTCAACTCCTCTAGAGCCTTTTCTGTACGAAATGACGAAACGAAGAGCGTCTCGAAAGTGCATAATCGCTTGCTAAACCTACAAATTCACACAGTAATGAAGGCCACGACCCACGAATTGCTCCCAAGTACAGTACCTGGATCGCAATTCGCAAAAGCGTGGTGAATTCCTAGCCGCCGCGATGGGACTCCTACTCGTAGAAGAAACAACCGTCAGCTCGGCCCAAATTGACGTCACCTTGCCGCGGCGACGCGCAGCCGCCGGGCGGTCGCCGACGTCCACTTCCCCGCAGGTTTTCGCCAGGCTGCGCGGAGACGGCTCGACACCTCACCCGGGCCCACGGCCCAGCGAGCCAACGGACGCTCCCGATGAGAACACCGTCGCCGTCGCTCACCTGCCCTGCCTCCCCCGGCGCTCAGGGCCCGCGGCACTGTCGTTATCCAAGTGTCATCCGCTGACTAGTGGGGTGGAGGTCTTTTCGGTCCCACTTGCAGTGACACCATTGGGATATTCTGTGTACCGTTAAACAATCCACTCCCCTCGTGGTCCCACTTGCAGCCGCGCAGCCACGCCATAGACGCCTCCTTCCTTCCGGCACCTTCCAAGTCCCGAAAGGCTTTCGCCGCCCTCCTCATCGGCGAGGCGATGGCGAGCTCCGGCGGAATCTCCGACCAGCTCTTCGTCTCTGTCAAGCTGGAGAGCCCGCGCCTCGCGGAGCTCGACCTCGCGCCCCACCTCCTCGGGTCCCACCCAGTGGCGGGTTCATGGGACCTCTTCAAGGCCGTAAGCTCCGGATCGCCTCTAGCTCTAGCTCGCATGATATGTTTATGTAACAGGATTTGACCTCTTTTTCCTTTTTTTTTTTTTCCCCAGCTGCCGATGGAGCGGGCGGCCGACGCCGTGTGGGAGCTAAGCTGTGTCATCCCTTCGCAGCACGGTGAGTTGGGTGATTTGATCGTCCGGTTTGGTCATTCTGCAGGGGGTTTGGTTTCATTATTATGTGCTTTAAGGTAGGATGAGCACAATTTCGCTGGGATGTGCTGTTTTTGAGTAACTGGGCTGGGACATTTTCTATTGGGACGGTTTAGTGAATTCTAGTTTCTGAGCAGTATTGTTTCTGAGGGAAACAATGTAGTATGTGAAGGTGTGCTTTAAAAATGAAATCAAGTGAAAAATTCCTAGGAGATTGTTTATAGATGTCCCCAGAGTCAATTTTTGTTTTGTAAGCATTCTAACTAGTTTTGATGCTCTATTTTTTTTAAAAATTATTATCAGAAATACTGGATTTCAAGTTTGTTATGAAGTCAAAAGACGGTTCACGGTGTATTATTGAGGAGGGGCCAAACCGATCGCTAGGTAGCAGAAATGATGAAGTAGAGATGAGAACCGCGGTGATTAAACTCAATGAGAAGGATGAACTTGAGTGTAAGATTTGGGTCGAGATGGAAATATTATCCCCATTTGATCTTGCTGCTAGTTGGAAGGCTCATCAGGGGTATATTCAGCCTTCAAGGGTGCAAGGGACCCATGATGCTGTTATGAATGCTGGATTAGAAACCAGGGCGGAGGTATGAAATTTGTCTAACTTCTATTATTATATTTATTTGGACATGCATTTAATTCCTATGAAATTTGGAAACGGCGAACTTAATCATATTGACATGAAAATGCCCTTGAACTATAAAAAAATCATATGAACATGTACGAATCTTTCAGTGACCTTCAGGAGATGGAGAGGGGGGTGGGGGGCTTAATAGTTAATACTGTAAGGAAAGTTGAAGGCAACTCTTTGACAGCGACGCTAGTCGCAGATAGGCATCTAGAAATGGGTTCCAGCCAATAGTTGATATAAAAAATCTAATACTTTCTAGAGTGCTGTTAGAGGGCAGATAGATCGACAGTCTGCTACTTGGTTGTATGGTTTGCCGATTTGGTTATGTCCTAGAAAACACATTTATTCCAATGAATTGTCGGTTTTTCTACTATTAAGTAGTATGATGACATGGGGAGCTTACTACAGTTGGTAGTTTGGCTGGGTTGTAACCTTCTATCACATATATTTGCAAAATTTAGTATTCATGTCATTATGGGAAATAACTATTTCATGGTAAACTTCATGAAATTTGATCGCATTCTTCCACGGCAATGTGGATTTCTGACCATTGTTGACATTGGGTAAAAATATTTTCAAGTCATCTTGTGAATCCTATTTGCCATGGGGCCTATCTGGTCGACTAATCACGATTAATTGCAATTAGTCATCCTGGTCTTAATAGCAGACCCTAATCGGCATGAGACTAATCAGGATGACTAATTAGTTGGACAACTTGAAAACATTGTCGAGTAATGCTTTCAAACCACAATCATGACTAGTTTACCTTAACAGGAACTTGCAACTGTTTAATTTACGTTGTATTAAACTAGCTCCAACATGATGGAGAGTGAGAAACAACAAATTGAGTACATGAAAATGCTAAGAAATTAAGTTACAAATATCTAATAAGAGGATAACTATATGTTCAAAAAGTTGTGCCGATGTATGCGTCTAACCAATTGAAGTTACCCCACTCATGTTTGTCACTCACATTTGGAAAAATATATCAAAGTTTAAGGAATCTTGTTAAAGTGGTAGTTCTGGATAATCGCAGTGCTGACTTCTGTTTTTTAAGCTTGTCCTGCTTCCTTTTCTGTTCTGCCAATTTTCTCTTGTTCTTTCAAGCAGAATGGCTTCGCTTCTGGTTTGGATCTTGATTTAGAGAAGTTTGTAGTTCCAACACCAAACATGGGCTCAGGTGTTGTTTATGCCGCTAACTTGACTGAAAATCCACGTTCATTAGTGCACATTGGGAGTTCCTCAAACAATGATACTGCAAAGGATGCTTTGCACAACTCAATCAAAGGTGTTGCATCCCCGGCTGACTGTGCTAACACTGTGAAGGTATAACTTCAGTTTTCATATCCAACTAGTTGTTGGCTTAAAATCATGCGAAAATGTAGTTGTACTTGATACTCATGTATGTGATAATTTTGGCACCTTAGAAGCTACTTTGTCAATAGTGTCATATAATTGATTTAAGCGTGCAGTAAGTTAGTTACTGTCCTTGCATCTTCAGTTCATTCTAAAACAGAAATTAGGTTGAATTGATTTGAATCAGGTTAACCGGAAGCTATTTTCAATTATTGTATAATTATAATTATAACAAAGAATCTTGAATGCTGGAGGCTAAAGTGTGTGGAGCCATAGATTTTTTATCGTGTAAATGTTTTCTTCTTTCTTTTTGAATTGTTAAATGCTTAAAATTGTCTATGCAACCTCTTTTTCCTGTAGATTTCTTTCTTATCTGATAGCTGAAACTTTTACAACTTTTTTTATGCCTAAAATGAACAAGATGGTGCCTATATATTATTAATAAATGCAGTGGGAGCCTCTCCTTTTTCCTTCCAAAAAAAAGGGTGCCTATATCCGCTAGTCCTATAGTAATTTATTTTATTTTGATTTTTGTCCCTGGTGGCATGGTTTTTGCTCCTATAATCTTATTGGGATTAAACAGTTAAAATATTTTCTCCACTTTTTTGCCGTATGGGAAATACAGCACTAGGAATATATACTTGTAGCAGTTGTAAATAATTAACCGAGGTTTTATTTATTTATTTATTTATTTTTGCCTCAGGATGCAACTTTAGGACATGCACCATCTCTGGAAGAACAAAAGGCAATCTTTGTTGATAGAGGTGTTGGCTCTCCAAAGTTTGCAAGACCAACAAATGAAACCATTTCAATGAGCAACCTCAAGTTGGATTGCGAAGCAAAGGTTATACATCACATACACCTCACTTCACATCATAAAATTTTATAAATCATAAGATCCATGTTATGCTTGAATCGTAAGAAAAATATTTAATCTTGATATTCATGGGCTCATGGAAAGTGTAGTTTCTGTTCTCTAGATCACTGAGTTAATTATATATGCTAATAGGTATCAATCTTTAAGTAACAAATTGTATAATTATAATTCTTAGAGTGTGTTTGGTTCCAGATTATCTCGCCCATTTGCAAGGCTGGGCAAAGGTGGGCAAGAGATCCACTTTATCTAATTACCATGAGTTTACAACTACACGAAATGCTTGCATAGATATACATCTTTTGCTTCTGTGCAAACCCTTTTTATAAAAGTTGCACAAAACTTGAAGGTCTAAGTGTTGTCCGAATCAACTCTCAGATTGAGATTTAGAATTTCAGTAACTGTCATATGAAGCTCTCAGTAATTATGTTGGATATGTATTTCCATTTCCACTCATTCATTTGTTACGTCCTATCACTGTCATATGTATGTGAAAACACCCATTTCCTTCCATCCTATGATATTCTGAACCTGTCAAATTTTGTTGCTTCGTTTTCTGTTAACTTCTGACAGTTTTCACGAGCAGGATATGCCAGCAGCAGAAGGAGCAGTTGCAGCGGCAGCAGTTGCTGATCAGATGTATGGTCCAAAAGAGGACCGCAAGTTGACAATTGTTCTGGTAGTTCTCGAACACTTCAAATTATACATTTTACCTTGTGAATGTGGTCACAGTTAGCTTAGATTGCTTATAATTGTAGCTGCATAATAAGTTCTGCATTACTTTTGTTCCGTAAATTCCACAGAAATAACTTCCTAACTGATTTCAGTAGTGTATTTTAAAAGGTGCATGCTGATCTGCTTGCAGTTTGCACACAATTCACTGTTTTCTGAATAAGTTAACGTAGTACTCTATACCACTCCCTTTTTTGCATAAAAAAATGTTCCTCCCATCAAAATAGTGTATAAAAAATCTTAGAAAAATAGATTTTTTTTGGGTGCATGGTTCAGCTCTGTGCTGTATCTAAAGAGAGATGCATGCATTCAAATGCTCATGCATCCATTTCCATTAATTCATTGATGCACTTCTTTTCTTGAAGTACATATACTATACAGTTCTTTTTTAATCCTATGCTGACATTTTAGGTTGGCCTGCCAGCTCGTGGTAAGACCTTTACAGCTGCTAAACTGACAAGATATCTTCGATGGTTAGGTCATGAAACAAAACACTTCAATGTTGGAAAGGTGAACATCTTAGTTAAGCTGATTTTGCAGAGAATTGCATATATACATGGTAGAAATCACTAATTCACATGTTAAAATGCAGTACCGCCGGCTCAAGCATGGCACCAATCAGGTTTGTCCCAGAATATTTAAGAGAAATGAGTTATACTTTCATTTTTCACTGTGATCTTACATAAGGTTTGTCCAAGAAGATTTATGTAATTGCATCTAGTTCTTTTGAACAGACTGCCGATTTCTTTCGCGGAGATAACAGGGAGGGTGTGGAGGCACGCAACGAGGTCAGTAAACTACTGCTGCTGCTGTGATCTCAAAAATAACAAAGAAAAATACAGTCAATTGTTATGAATTGATTCGAGTGGCATCTATTTGAGGATGGAATTAGTACCTTCTATGGTTTTTATCAAAAACACGCATTCTTTTCTGCTGTTAAGATTTCTTCTGCTCTTTTCAGGTGGCAGCGTTAGCAATGGAAGATATGCTATCCTGGATGCAAGAAGGTGGCCAGGTAGGGCAAAATTTTGGTGATCTTGTGTTAATATTTGTTTATATAATTGACTTTGGAGCTGGTCCATAGGTTGGTATATTTGATGCCACAAACAGCACAAGAGACCGGAGAAACATGTTGATGAAAATGGCTGAAGGAAAATGTAAGGTATTGTTGAATCAGTTGCAAGTCTTGGTTGTCTTTTTTTTCTTGGATGGAACATAAACCCTTTTCAGTTATTTGAATCACTTGTTTTTAACATTAGAGTTTCTGATTAGTTGCTACCATTACTATGGTCAAAGATAAAGGAGTTTTGATCTTATGTGGCCCAAAGATAAAGGATCAGTCCTTCCTATCATTATTACATTACGTAGAAGCTCCATAGCTGCTCAAAACATGTCATATCTTACATATTAGGATCATGATAACAATCACCAAAATGTAATGAACTGAGACTAACATACAAAGATCATTGTTGTCACAAAGCTCAATAAAACAAGACTTATCCAATGCAAGTATTGCTTTTGCCAGAGAGCCTTTTAGTTCTCACTCTGCCTTACCAAATTGAGCACGTGAGATGATTCCATAAATGGTTTCCATATACTTCTCGTTTCTGTTGTTGTAAGACTGTTGGATCTTTTTCCTGAGTTTTAGGGTAATGTGGGGGTAGTTGGAAGAATATTTTCAAGATATGTAATATGTCTATTAATTTATTTGGGGAAAGGACTGCAGATTACAGTCACGAGAAGGAAATGCAGCCATTTAATAAAAACATGAGACTCCGATGTTTTCTTAGTGTAAGCGTTTTCATACAAGCAAACATTCAATGTAGTATTTTGAAAGAATATTTGGTGCGTTATGGAGTCAAGCTTCAGTAGTTGCAACCAGATTTTCTGATACGGGAACACTGCATTATGTTAGTGAATGGTTTGGAATCTATTATTATTGCGCTTTAACAAATGGGTCTTTCCCTTTACTTTCAGATTATCTTTTTGGAAACAATATGTAAGGACCAGGATGTTCTCGACAGAAATATACGCTTGAAAGTCCAACAAAGTCCAGATTATGCCGAGCAGTAAAAAAAATAACTTATTTACTAGCATTTCACGTCCTTTCAATGCACTTTTTGATGTAATTACTGTCTTCTGTATTACAGGACTGATTTTGAAGCTGGTGTAAGAGATTTCAAAGAGCGATTGGCCTATTATGAAAAGGTCCATCATTGTCAAATTATATTATGCAAGAACACTATTTTGTCTAGACTGTATAGTTATAGGCAGCAACTTAAAACCTCTGCAGGTCTATGAACCGGTGGAGGAAGGCTCTTACATAAAAATGATCGACATGGTTAGTGGGAGTGGGGGGCAATTACAGGTATGTGTGGAGTCAATCCATACACGTAAACATATATTCAGAGTTTTGTTCCCCTTAAATATTGAGATTTGCCGTCTATTTCTTTTGTTGCTACTAAATACTCGCTTGATCAAAATCGTGAAATGGTTCTCTGGTTTCATGCTAATACTATTGGGATTTTACTGTCTATTTCTTTTGTTGCTACGTACTACATACTTCATCAAAATCTTGAAGTGGTTATCCTTTTACCGTACAAACACTAAAAGCAGAGGTGCAGGTGTACTGCTTTGAGATGAAAAATAGTATCAAATTGTAGCCTAGCTGGTAATGATTCCTGATCTCAATCTCATACTCTGATTTTTTATTGGTGCAGATCAACGATATAAGTGGTTACTTGCCTGGACGGATTGTTTTCTTCTTGGTAGATATCCAGAAAATCTGAAGTTTATATTGTTCACTTTTAAATTACTGGAGTTTTATGATTCCTTACAGTTGTAGGTTCCCTTGGATTCGGATGTAGTTCACATCGTAATATGTAATTTGTTTAGTGATTCAACGTTACACATCTAATCTGCTGGATATTGGTTGTATTTTTATTATCCGAATATTTTAGGAAAATGTTTTTTTTCTCTTGGCTCAGTATGTTGATAGGATTGAATCCACCTTCATCTTAGCTGTCTTGCCTGAGCCTGGGACATCAAAAACTAAGCATTCTTTTAGGGTATAAACTAAGTTTGGAATCTCATAGGTTACTAGTGTGGATGATTGGATAAATCTTAACGGATTTCCATATAATAATTATGATTTCTGTTTGGAAATGTTGTCAGAGATTTCCTTTGTCTTACATATGTTATTAACTTCCCCTTTATCATTCTACCTTAATTTCAAGCTAAAATTTAAATTAATATTGATCCTCCAAATCTTGTTTTCCCTTACCATCCTGGATGATTTCAGTTTATTTCTTTTTCAAATAGTAACATTTGTATACATGAAAGAAGTCTTAGTTTACAATTTTAGTTCTATTCTCTTTTTGTAATTTGTTACTAACTTTCTCATGTATTGCTACAGGTGAACTGTCATCTAACACCTCGTCCTATCCTGCTAACAAGACATGGTGAAAGTTTAGATAACGTCAGAGGAAGAATTGGTGGAGATTCTTCTTTGAGGTCTTAAGCTTCTTTGTTCTTAATAATTTCGTCATTAACATATATAATTCGTTGTTTTGCAATTTTGTTATGAATAGTTTAGCCAGACTAAGGGAAAATTCGTGGTAAGTTCCAACCACTCATGAGCCTTGCATATCAGCAATCGGCAGTAAAACTATCCTGCAACCACTTGTGGTGAAAGGTCACAATAAATTAAATTTGAATTCATGTTCTTGTTGCTCATTAGATTACTATCGATGGACTCTCTGCTATATGTAACTTGAATGGAACTTCTGATAGACTGGGATCGGTAACCTCTAACTTATATAGTAAGTATGGTCTCTCATCTGCTCTGTTTTTCTCAAATGGGAAAACGGAGAGCAAGGGATGGAGTTACATGCTTGGGAAGTTTACTTCCGTTCATGCTCGTGTATGCTATAGACGGGCAGTTCTCTGTGTATCATAGTTTTTCAATCTTCTGCTTTTGGTATTCATGTGATGGACAAACTGTGTGCAGTGATGCTGGTCAGCTTTATTCAAGGAAGCTCGCAAGCTTTGTGGAGAAGCGACTGAAGTCTGAGAGGACTGCCTCTGTATGTATGCCATTTGCTTCTCGTTGCAGAGAGAAACAACATATATATTAATTTTCATGCATCAATCTATTCAGATATGGACTAGCACACTCCAAAGGACAATTTTAACAGCGCATCCAATCATTGGCTTTCCAAAGGTCAGTTGTTCGTAGGTAATAGAAAGTCCAGCCAGAGTATCCTTTACTTATAAAATTTCGAAAATTAACTTGTTTTCTCACATTCCTTCTAGATTCAATGGCGTGCTCTTGATGAGATAAATGCTGGTGTATGTGACGGGATGACATATGATGAAATAAAGAAAAATAAACCTGAAGAATATGAGTGCGTAACTCACTGATATCGTACTGTTTTAAATCAAAGAGTCCTCATTTACTGAGAATTTTGACCGACTACAAATGTGTTCAGCTTGTCATTCTGGTTTACTATTTTACTATTAGCCTTGGCAAGTATTATGGTCTCATCTTATCTTATAGAACTTGCACAAATATATTATTGTTTAGATCACGTAGAAAGGACAAGTTGAGGTATCGTTATCCGAGAGGAGAGTCCTACCTTGATGTTATTCAAAGGTTAGTATGGCTAGTTTATGTTACTGTACAATTTTTCATAATTCAGTCACCGTAATACTTTTCACTTAAATCTTCACATTCTTCTTTATTCAGATTAGAACCTGTAATTATTGAGCTTGAACGGCAGCGTGCTCCAGTAGTAGTCATATCTCACCAGGTAAGCAGATCCAGTTTTCACATTTCTTTTGAACTTTTTCGGGTACTTTGCTATTGTGTTTGTCTGAGGGAACTTCACTGTATAGGCTGTTTTAAGAGCACTCTATGCATATTTTGCGGACAAACCACTCGAGGAAGTCCCAAATATTGAGGTAAGGCATTACATGACGGGTCTGCATCATGTTTTATCATCGCAGCCTTCTCCATTGTCACTGAAAATATGTTTCATTAGGTACCTCTTCATACAATAATTGAGATACAAATGGGTGTGGCTGGTGTTCAAGAGAAACGATACAAACTCATGGATGCGGTGCACCCGACTGCGGGGCTATAAGAAATGACGCGTCGAGGTCGACTTCTGAAACCGAGCTGCACAAGTGATGATGCATTGCGACACTCAATCAACCAGAAGCTATTTAGTTCAAAGCAATGAATTATCAGGTTTAGCTAGTAGATGATTCGACTTTCGGATTTTAGCTAGCTGTATGATCTTTATTCAAGATTTGTGCTCTCTGCTCACACATGCTTCAATAATGCCGTTTAGGTTGATTCAGGCGTCTTGAATTCTCAAATAGATACTTGTGAACCTCTGATACATTGTACTTAAGTATACATCTTTTTATGTTGACAGTGGTAAATAAGGGAGGGGGATGTTTGCAATGGCACGTAACTAGTCATGTATGTATCGGATGCAAACATTAACATGCTTTTTTTTTTTTTTTTTGTTAGTTCAGAGCTGCAATTTGGCACGTAATATCTCAGGACTAGCTTAACGTTAGTTCTATGGCGACACAGAACTGATTTTCTACACGTCACTAAACTGATTGTCTATACGTAGGCGTGGCAAAGTTCAGTGTGCTTCCCTATCTAATCGGAGGCACAGAAAGCTGAGAGAAATAATCGTAATCAGATTAGTGGCAAACTGCTTTTTGCACGCACAGGAGAAGAATGATCAGCCAACCACATTTTCATCTTCAGCCACGAAATGTACATGGAGCTAGCTGGAAACTGTGAGTGGCCACTGCCCACCGGCTTAATACAAGCTCTTTTCCTGTCACATGAGCAGAAGATGAGATAACCACATCGCTTCTGCCGGTCAGTCCACAAGATTTACCCTGGTAATTTTGAGTGGCTGGATGCTAAGCGCGCGGTAGTAGTTGCTTATAAGGATGGATGCATGTATACTTCCCGTTCAAATGTAACCAAAGGAGTTGTCTAGCCTCCAGTTCAGTTCGCGCGCACCCAACCCAAGCATGCCCCGGCGCCGCGCACCGCCGCTGCTGCAGCGCGCCGCCGACTGGAGCGACGGCGAGACGTCGGTCCTGATCGGCGCGTGGGGCCCTGCCCACCAGCGCCGCGGCCGCCTCGCCCTGCAGGACTGGCGCGCCGTGGCCACCGCCGTCAACGCCCACGGCGCGGCCGCGGGGCGCCGCACCAACCGCACCCGCGCCCAGTGCCAGAACCGCGTCCGCAACCTCAAGGCGCGGTACAAGAACGAGCTGCTCGCCCAGCCGCAGCCGTCGCGGTGGCGCCACTTCCGTCGCCTCCGCGAGTTCCTGGCCGCCGGCCCACCCGACGGCCCGCCTCCGGGGTTCCCGGTGAAGACGACGCTGGCGTCCGTCGAGGACGCGGAGGCGAGTGAGAGAAAAGAGGAGGGGGGCGGCAGCGGGTTGGCGGGGAGCTGGACCGTGCCGAGGAGGCCGAGGAACGGGGCGGGTGGGCTCTGCCCGGCGGCGGTGGTGACGAAGCTGGCGGAGGTGTACGAGCGCGTGGAGCTGGCGAGGCTCGACTCTGAGAAGGTGAAGATGGAGGTGGAGGTGGAGAAAGCCATGCTCGACGCCGTGAAGGTCGAGCAGTAGAATGTTACTGGTGCTTAGTGCCGTGCTAGTACGTCTGTTACTCCACTTAATCTTGGCGCGTTGATGGTGCTGTTAAGGGGATTTGTTGCGTGTTGTGTGACGTGAATTCTAGAGATGGCCAGATCATTCAGTGTATAGGATCATTCATCATCTTTGGTTGTCGACCGGAGCTAGCTAGTTGAAGACCTGTAGGGCACTAGTGCTAACTGTGTTAATGTGTTATGACACCTGTTGCAGCATCACTGCCAAGAGAATTAACCATAACCAACATATTATAATTTACCGCACGTTGCAACGTGAACGGGACATTTTTTATTTTATTTTTTTAAGGTGAACTAGCTTTGCTTGTCTTAATGACAACAAAACAAAACCGGGGGTAGTAACACTAGTGAGTAATTTTGTAGTTTGATTTTATTATTGCTATGATGCTTTTGGAAATATTTATATCTCTTTGTGTGAAAATTTGGAAGGGGGGTGAAGGTAATCACAAATACTAAACTCTATATTCTGAACAGTGTAGAGAATTTTTTTTATAAATGTGAGGGCTTCGCGGTAGTCCACAGCTTCTATCAATCCCTCTGTTTGTCCGAGCAGAACGTTATGGTCGGCTGTCTGTCTGCTATCTGGGTGTTTGCAGGAAAGGACACTTACAATGACATCCGGAGCACCGATCGACCATCCTATCCTCGTTCTCAGGCGCACCTGGCAAGTTTGGTTGGTGCCCTCGCACAAATCTGCCTGGCGAAAAGTAAGCCGGAAAAGTGCCTGGGTAGCATGACATTCTGTTTGGTTGGAGCCCTGAGCATCATGCCTGCTCAGGCACGCGAGCTCAGGCTCTGGTGTCCGATTTTGGATGCCTGAGCGAATGCGTCTCGCGGCCCTCCGCGCTTGGTCCTTGAAGGTTCCATTTTGATGGCCACTGAGGCACCTCCTGCCATTTCTCGCTCCACCATACCCTCTCTTTGTACATGGTCGTCTTATGGAAAGATAGAAGCGGACGTGGTGCTGGGTTTTCTGCATTCTCCTTAAGAAAACATGTTTGTTTTTTGGGAATTTTGCGTGTGGGACACTAAAAAAACATGGTTTGGTCTGTGGGACATCGTTACTTTTAAATTTGCCTCCTGAACACTGAGAAATTGCGGCTTTTGTCTACAGGAACTATAGCAGGAGAAGTGACAATTTTCAAATTTTTTATTTCAATGCACAAAATATATTGTAACTTGAAATTTAGCACAAACATACATTACTATATTACCTATACATGATGTTTTTTTCATATTGATTGTTGATTGTTTGCATTAATTTTTAACTAAGAAAATATTTATTTCCAAAATCAAACTATGCAAATAATTGGAAAAAAATCAAGAAAAAAAACACATGGGTAGAAAATGAAACCATGTATTTATGTGTCAAATTTCAAGTTAAAATCTATTTTGTGCATTGAGATAAAAATTTTAAAATAATAATTTCACCTGCTATAATGTTCTGTGGACAAAAGCCACAATTTCTCAGTGTCCAAGAGACAAATTAGAAAGTAATGATGTTCCACAGACAAAACCATATTTTTTGAGTGTCGCATAGACGAAAATCCTTTCTTTTTTTTCCATATTCCTTTCAGACAACTTGCAGCAACCAAACAAGAGAGAGCACCATGGCTGGTCAGACAATACACATCACGATGGTCCGGCACCTCTCAGGCAAGCAAAATTCTCAGGCATGTTGATGAGGGCAGCAACCAAACTAGCTACTTGCTCGGTTCTCGCCGTCTCGGGCTAGCTCCTCGACAACAGGTTTGATCGCGCGGCGCCGCACCATGCACAGCCACCGGGCGCCTGCTGCCCTGCTACCATCCTGCAGCCCCTCGCATCTGCCCCGTCTCCTGCCCATCGCGGGCGGCTCTCAAGTCTCACGGGCCAAACTGCGCGACCAGATCGTCAGGCCACGGCGGAACGGAACAGTGCCAACGGAAACCGACCGAGGCAACCAAAGCCTTTGCTCGCTTGCGTGTCCGCGCCACGAACCCGAGCCAAGCCAACAGCTCGCCCCTGCGACGCACGGAACGTGACGTGCCGCGGATGCACGCAGCGGCGGCGCCACCTGTATAAACACACGTACCCACACAGGATGATGATTCGGCCACCAACAGGGGACGGGGCTGGGGCGCAACGCAACCGATCAAGCGAGCAGGAGCAGCACAAGCATCGCACGCCCCGCACGGCCACCGTACCCTCCCCTTCTTGCCCCGTCCCCTTCCCCGGGCCAACTCTCCTCTCTCTCTCTCTCTCTCTCTCTCTCTCGCGGCGCGGCGTCCTCCCGCCGCGGCCGGAAGGACGGACGGATATGTCCACGCGCCGCCGCCCGCCGCCGCCGCCGCCGGCGTGGACGCCGGAGCCCTGGAGCGACGGGGAGACGTCCGCGCTGCTCGAGGCCTGGGGCCCGCGCCACCTCCGCGCGCGCGGCGGCCCGCTCCGCCCCGCCGACTGGCGCGCCTGCGCCGCCGCCGTCACCTCCCGCCGCGCCGCCGCAGGGCGCGCGCCGCGCACCGTCGACCAGTGCAAGAACCGCGTCGATTACCTCAAGAAGCGCCTCCGGGCCGAACGGAAGGGGCCCAAGCGGGCCCCCGCGCCGCCGGCCGCCGTCTCCCGGTGCCTCGACCGCCTCCGCACGCTGCTGCGCCTCGCGCCTTCCGCTCCACCCGGCTTCTCCCAACGCGGCGGAGACACCGACGCCCCGAAGGTGAAGAAGGAGGAGGACGATGACGAGGATGAGGAGGGCGGCGGGTCTCCTCTGCCCCGCTACTGGCCGCCCGTACCGAAGCGCCCGAGGACGGCGGTGTCGTTGTCTCCCCTGGCCGCCGCCTCCGGCGAACACCCTGACGGCGGAGGGAGAAACGGCGCGGAAGTGGCGGCGGCTCTGGACAGGCTTGCCGGGACGTACGAGCGGGTGGAGGCGGCCAAGCAGAGGGAGGCCTCGCGGCTGGAGGAGCGGCGCCTGGAGGCGATGCGCGATCTCGAGATCGAACGCATGCGGCTCCTCGTCGACGTCGCCGTCACCGCCTCCGTGGGTGTCGACAGCGCCACCGCCGCCGCCGCCGCGGCTGCCGCCGGCGACTTCTAGGCGGTGAGTTTTGTTCCTCGTTCTCGTTTCAACGCGTGCTTCGGAAGGAGGTCACGAGGTGGTTAATTATTGCAGAATTCACGTTCAAAATTTGCTGGTTCGTACTGGAATTAAGGGGCGGCATGGCTAGAAACTTTCGTCACTTCATTAGAACAACAACTTGTGCGATCATGTGATGATTCAATTTGGCTAGACACATTTTATTTCTAGAAAGGGGGCGAACACCTTTATCAGTTTTGGGGTTGTTTGCCTTGTAGTATACAGGCAATGCTGGTATTTTGCAAGTTTGCTCTAGTGAGATGATCTGTTGCATCTCTTCCCAATAGAACAATAGTTACAAATTTTATGTTTTCAGCTTGGGCTGATGATTGTTCGGAATTAGTAATCTGTTTTGCTGTGCAAGCTCATGGCATGCTATTAATCATTTGGTTTCTGGCTGTTTAATCTCTCAGAAGACACAATCCCCTGATATTCTGTTGTCTTCCATCTCTGCAGAGGAACTAGGATGACAGGCTGGCCAAGGTAGCCAAATTCCAGATTCCAGCATATGGTTTGAGGAGATGAATGCATTGTGAAGAAGGCACTTGATGTGATGCCCTTACGGAAAGTTACGTCAGTTTAGGTTACAGGAGAAGCTTAGTCAGATAAAGATAGCACATGGTGAGAAATTTTAGTTCACTGATTGCAGGTTTGCACTTTGCAGTAATTGAGAAAGGGTTTTAAGGTTAATAGCTTGAATATATCTTCGTCAGCTATTGGGGCTTCAGTCAGGCCTTATGGTTTACAGCATCCGACTGTTCAGTCGCGAAATATTCTGATCCCGTGCATATATTACTTGGAATAGTTTATCTATGCATCTTCATGACCCCCGTCCCTCGTGGATGGGGGTGGGGAAATCTCATTTCGAAAAAAATCTATGCATCTTCATGTTTATGCTGCTTTAGATGCCTATTTCTTCATGTGTGCAGTCCACCAAGGTGTGATGGAATTTTTATGCTGCTAATTTAGTTAATGCAACATGCTGTGGTACAGTGCTGCTTGTCAGCATATGTACTTGCACTGCCATTATTCATCAGAATCATCGCTCTAATGATTGTCAAAAGCTGACAGGCGAAAAGGTTTTCGTGGCCTGGAAAAGAAGCGCAGAACAGCGCTGAAACATCAGAGAGTTCTTGGGCTGACCTGCTGCCGAAAACCGGGCTTGGAGAAGCTGCACGATTAGGTGCAGAGATCAGGGCGCGCTGGAGTATTACTCCCTCCAGTGTAAAAAAAAAACTGTCGTTTTAAAGTTGTCGTAAGTCAAACTTTTAAAATTTTGATTGTAAATAAAAAAATTTGTGTTAAGTTTAAAAATATGAAAATGACATGAGTAAATTTGTATTGAAATATGATTTCATAAAATATATTTTATCTATATTTTTAAATATTTTATATAAAAAAATATTAATCAAAACTATGTTTTAAAGACCGTGTTTTTTAGAGTATGTCGCAGCATCTCTCTACGAGGAAGGCTCGTTACGTGGGCCATTTCCATTAGAAGATATATGTCGAGGTTGTTGTGCGTTCCAACTGGGCCATGCCATGAAATGCCAGCCCAGAGCCCACAACCCGTACTGCTAGTCTGCTAGTAGTAGTACATCTCGGCTGTATGCCTGTATATTGCCGTCTTCTGGAAATACAGTATCTGCACCCATAACATGGAGCATGGCGTGCACCGACCGAATGTTCGGAGTTTTTATGTCGCGTTTCTGCTTGGCTGCGTGGCTGCACTGCATATATAGCGAGCTTAATTGCTGACACACCACGTACGTCCGCGCGGCGTGGTCGTTGTCTTTAGGATACTACACACTATCGGAATAGCGGTGCAACAACACAAAGTGTCCGGATCCCCAGCGTACGTACACAAGACTCTATCCAGTATCTAATCTTTATAACACATGTAACATAGCCATGCGGACCCCATGCGTGCATGCAGATGGAAGAAGCCACAGATGTCAAGCACGCGTCGTGCGGCCAATCAACCTATCTGTGCATCCAATTAATTTACTAACATTCTCAAGAAAAGTTCGAGACCGAGCGAGACTGCACAATGCTTTGCACCGCTGGGGAAGCTTAGCATGCACATGTGGCCCGTCGTGCACACAGCCCATCATCGGCGGCGGGATTAAACAGTATCTAGTGACCCCACCAGGCGACCTGAACCCAGTCGCCTCCTCGCTAATCCCCAGCTATCTCTGTCAGTGTCTTCCTCGCCAATCCGAGCCAACAGCGCCCCATGATTGCTCCACACGTACATCCAACCTTTGCCGGGCCCCGGCTCCCTCATTCCATATCGTGGGCTCGTTAAACTAAACCAATGCCAACGATGCGAACTGCCACCAGCATTCCCTCTAGCCTTCTCTCTGTTTCCCTCATTTTTAATTCAGGCCATTTTTCTGTTTTTCTATTAAAATGCTGTAAAGAAACAATTGCAAGAACATTTTTTTTGACAGAACCAATTGCAAGAACATTAGAGTGTTCATGTGCAGCAGAGCCACGGGAAACATATAATTCCTGAGGTATATCAAGATATCCTTCTATTTTAATGCAACCACTTCTCCAATATCTTAGCATTCGAAAATTCACGCTGATGGCATATGCATAGGTCAAAAAACAATGATTTTAATTCGAATGCTATTTGATAATCAACGTGAGAAAAAAAATTGAACGCAATATAAGTCCAGGTTTTTTTTAGTGATAATGTTAAATGAACAATGTTTGATGCTATCTTGAAGTACGTCTTATATTAAATGATGATTAGAAAAAAATCATAAGATATTTGCTTTGTGGATTGGAAATTAATTTACGCTAAGCATTGTAGATGGTGGTATGAATCTTCTTGATATCAAAGTAACTCGTATGAAACATGCGAGTTCATCATTCATAGATGAAGTGATGCTGCATGTAGACAGAGGATATGATGTTATTTATTGCTACAGGAAAATATAGTGAATATAGTTCATCAAGTTATATAATATCTAGTATCTTAGTAGCTCTCAGTTGCAAATGCAACCCAGGACAACCCTGTTATCTGCTGTCTCTTTCCAAAGGGGAAAAGTCCATTTCATCAAGCGAAAAAACCCTGTAGCACGGACGAAAAAAAAACAGCTGCATTAATATCCGAAAAAGGAAAAATAGAAATTCCTGCAGAAGTGGGCGGCAGCTACGGACCCCCGCCTTCCTCGGTTGTGTCCCAAGGAAGCAAGCGCCTCGTCTCCCCGTGCCCGGCCCTCTCCCGCCGCGCCCCCAACCCAACCAACGCGGCATTAACAGGTCACGCCCCGGCGCACGGCGGGGGACGTGCGGCCGCGCGGGAGGGCGGAGGCGAGGCTGAGGCACCAGCCGTTCCGCCGGAGAACTCCCGCTCTGCCACGATCGTCCTCGTGCTGTTGTAGGTCGTCGAGCGCCGGAGGCACGGCAAACAAGAGGCGGCGAGGCGCAAGGGGAGTTCGCCATGACGAATAACTTCCTCACCACGATAAAGAGCCTCAAGCTCATCGAGGGCTGCAAGGCCGCCCAATTCTACGCGTTCAGCTCCGTCGGCGCAGCGTCCACGTCCGGCTCGGGCGACGCCGGCGCCGGAAGCAGCAGCAGCAGCCGGCCGCCGCCGCCGCCCCCGCCGAAGAGCTTCTCCATGCGGTCCGGGTCGCTATACTACCCTCACGCGGCGCCCTCCACGTCGGCCGCCGAGGCGCACCTCCCCTGCGGCCTCCCCGTCGCCGAGGCGCTGGAGCCGAGGCTGGACGCGTGCCTGCGCCCCGTGGACCTCGTCGCGGCGCTGGGCGCGTCGTTCCGCCGGGTGTCCGCCGCCGCGGCGGACGGCGACGAGGACGGCCTCTGCGACGCGTACCTGGAGCAGCACGCGCTGTTCCACGCGACGGGGGACGCGCGGCTCCTGCGTCGCGCGCTGCGGTGCGCCCGCGCGCACGCGGACGACCCGCACCGCCGCGTCGTGCTGTCGGCGTGGCTCCGGTACGAGCGCCGCGAGGACGAGTTCGAGCCGTCGCCCCCGCCGCTGGCGCCCTGCACCGTCACCACGCCCCTCCTCGAGTGCCCGCGCGCCGCGGTATTCGCCGGCGGCGTGTCCGCCGGCGCGGACGCCGTCTGCCCGTGCCGCCGCCCGCCGCCGCCTCCCGCCACGCCTCCGCCGCACCGCCTCAGGCGGAACGCGTCGTCGGCCGCCGCCGCCGCCGGCGAGGAGTTTTTGGAGGAGTCGGAGGCGGAGGCGGAGACAAACGACCTGTGGTTCGTGATCGGCGAGGAGGAGGTGGCCTGCGAGCGCTCCTGCATCGCGGCGCTGTCCAAGCCGCTCAACACGCTCCTCTACGGCGGGTTCGCGGAGGCGCAGCGCGACCGCATCGACTTCTCCCGCGACGGCATCTCGGCGCGCGGCATGCGCGCCGTGGCATCCTACAGCCGCCACGGCCGCGTCGACGGCTTCCCGCCCAACACCATCGCCGAGCTCCTGGGCTTCGCCAACAAGTTCTGCTGCGAGGGCCTCAAGTCCGCCTGCGACGACCGCCTCGCCGCCATGGTGCGCGGCGTCGACGACGCGCTCTCCCTCGTCGACCTGGGACTCGAGGAGGCCTCCCACCTGCTCGTCGCCGCCTGCCTCCAGGCCTTCCTCCGTGAGCTCCCCAAATCCCTCACCAACCCGGACGTCGCGCGCCTCCTCTGCACCCCGGAAGGACGCGAGTGCCTCGACGTGGCCGGGAACGCGTCGTTCGCGCTCTACTACTTCCTCTCCTCCGTGGCCATGGAGCAGGACATGCGGTCCAACGCCACGGTCATGCTGCTCGAACGCCTCTGCGAGTCCGCGGACCTGCCCTGGCACAAGCAGCTGGCGCTGCACCAGCTCGGGTGCGTCATGCTGGAGCGCGGCGAGTTCGAGGACGCGCAGGGCTGGTTCGAGGAGGCCGTCGCCCACGGCCACGTCTACTCGCTCGCCGGCGTGGCGCGCGCCAAGTTCAGGCGCGGGCACAAGTACGCCGCCTACAAGCTCATGAACAGCGTCGTCGCCGACCACCACGACGCCGGGTGGATGTACCAGGAGCGCTCGCTCTACTGCGTCGGCAAGGAGAAGATGCCCGACCTCCACACGGCCACGGAGCTCGACCCCACGCTCACCTACCCGTACAAGTACCGCGCCGTCGCGCTGCTGGAGGAGGACAACGTCGAGTCGGCCATCGCGGAGATCAGCAGGGTCATCGGCTTCAAGATGGCCACCGACTGCCTCGAGCTCCGGGCGTGGCTCTACCTCGTGCTCGAGGAGTACGAGCTCGCCGTGCAGGATGTCAGGGCGATACTGACGCTGGATCCGACATACATGATGTTCCATGGGAAGATGCACGGGGAGCAGCTGATTGAGCTCCTCCGAGGGCATGTGCAGCAGTGGGACATGGCGGATTGCTGGATGCAGCTCTATGATCGGTGGTCGGCGGTGGACGATATCGGATCTCTAGCAGTTGTGCAGCAGATGCTCACCAGGGAGCCCGGGAACAGCAGCTTGCGGTTTCGGCAATCACTGCTCCTGCTAAGGTACACCAGCAACTGCAACCCTTTGTTGCATTTCCTTGCTCAAAAATTATTGATGGCCCAGTAATTTGAGAGTAAATCCTTGCTCGAAAATTGTCGATGGCCCAGTATTCAGAGTACGGGAAATGATTGCTCAAAAACTATTGATGTTCTGCAGTTTGTTATAAATTCAGAGGCTTAACTCTCCTGCTATATTCTTGTACATTGCAGGCTAAACTGTCAGAAGGCTGCGATGCGTAGTTTGCGACTTGCACGGAACTGTTCAGCTCATGAGCACGAGAGGCTTGTATACGAAGGATGGATTTTGTATGACAGTGGACACCGGGAGGAAGCACTAGCCAAGACCGAGCAGTCAATCAGGCTTCAAAGATCATTTGAAGCCTTCTTTCTCAAGGCTTATGCTTTAGGAGACTCTAGCCTTGACACAGAATCCGCGCTTTCTGTTGTGCAGCTTCTAGAACATGCTAACAGTTGTGCATCTGACAACCTTCGGAAGGGCCAGGTAAGGATCATCTTGACCATTTCCATTGCTTGTGTTAACTGTTTGTGCTGATATCCACCATCCTTCAGGCATACAACAATATGGGGAGCATATATGTGGACTGTGACATGCTGGATGAAGCAGCTGAATGTTACGGCATAGCACTGAACATAAAGCATACACGGGCGCATCAGGGCATTGCACGCGTCCATTACTTGAGAAACAGGAAACAAGTCGCGTTCGAGGAGATGACGAAACTCGTGAATATTGCTACGAACAATGCATCAGCCTATGAAAAACGGTCAGAATATGGTGAGCGCGACGCTGCGAAAAGTGATCTGAACACGGCTACACTTCTGGATCCAACAAGGACTTATCCTTACAGATACAGAGCAGCTGGTAAGTGTACTTGACACATTGGCATCTACTGTTTTTATTGTTCTAATTTCTACGGAAAAGCTGCAGTAATATTAGGCTTACATTCTGTTAACATACCGAAGTTACAATAAATTCAGTACAGAAGGTTTGCATTTTGTCAATCTTTCAATGAAGGTTTCAGGAGCTTCTCTGCTAGTTTTACATCTTATCCAGTGCAACAAATGAAACCACAAGAATAAGTTTTGAAGTCTGCATGATTTATTTATTTATTTATTTATTTTGTGTTCTCTCCCCTAGTTCTGATGGACGAAAACAAGGAAGACGAGGCGATCGCAGAGCTCTCACACGCCATAGCCTTCAAGCCCGACCTCCAGCTGCTCCACCTCCGCGCCGCCTTCTTCGACTCCATGGGCGACAACGCCAACACCCTGCGCGACTGCGAGGCCGCGCTGTGCCTGGACCCGACGCACGGCGACACACTAGAGCTGTACAGCAAGGCTTCCAGGAAAGCTGAACCGCAGAGCTAATAGTTCACGGCTACTACTACTCGTCGTCGTCGTCGTCGTCGTTGATTCAGCTGCGATTTTTGCGAGGCAGGATGATGAGACGATCCTCTTCTCTCCCGCCCGGGAAGACAGGGAGGCAGAAGCGCTGCAGAGATCAGTGAGGCAGGAGCGCCAGGACGTGCACAAACACACGAATATGTCTTATGTATATACAGTGCTTGATCCTGTTAGTTGGGAGGCACCGCAGTAAACGAGCATGCGTTGTAGAGTGAGTGTGCCAGTGACTGAACCATCTCATATGTACATCGAAATTGAAGATCATCAACGGGCTCCCAGAAGAGTGAGGAAGAGAGTGAGACAGGGGCAGCAAGCTGTCCTTTAGGCTGGCAAAATGTTTTTCTTTTTCTACCTCTTTCATTTCTTTTGTGCCTTCTGATGTGCATTTGGAGGTACGCACGACTGATCACAACGAACCAGGCATGCAACGAAGAATAGATTCTCTGCTTTATTTTTTGCAGCAAACTGTGTTATGAGCTGTGGTTCCTCCTGCGTGCCTTCCACTAGCTCTAAGGCCTCACCTCTGGCAGTTTCTGGAGTCTATGACATCTGCTGCATCCCAGTCCCTAGATCATGCTATCCTATTTTATTCAGGTTCGAGACGTTCGTGCTCTCAACTACGCTGTTTCTTCTTCAGCCGGAAATGTGCGCGCATGTATTCTCTGCGATCTGATTTGTGAATGCTGCTGGATGGATCAGCCACGGGTCACTCGCCATCATTAAGCAGTTTAGGCCCACGAGGCCGAAAAGGTAGTTTGTAGGCCCAAAGTAATACAGTTAACCCACGATGTGTGGCACCGTCTGAATAGTCCCATACCGCTAATCCGAAGAGAGTCATCTCCACCAGGGCACTTCAAAATAACGCCCCAGCTTAGTGTCTACGGCATGGAGCTGCGTGGTGAGCACAAAGCGAACTATTCTTTCGCCTTTTACTAAAGAATACCGTGTGCTCGCCACAATAAGCAGCATACACCTATTTTTGGAGGGTCCCTTCTCTTTTGAGGGGGTCCCACAAGACTTGAATTAAAAAAATATCAGTTATCCAATTGGCTTCCATTTTGGCTGAAATTAGGCACTGCCTATTAACGCTGTGTGCACTTCAATTCTTTCATACCAACAGATTGACAGATGAGCAGAGTAGCAGACCTCCATTCATTTATGCAGTGTGCACCTCAATTCTTTCATAGTACAATAATCTGAAAAAACAAGGAGTTGATTCCACCCACAGATTGAAAAGATGCTGCATTGCTGCCGCAACCTCAAGCACACACCCTTTCGATTGCTCACTCCGCTGAAACGCAGCGCAATGAAAGAACATATCAGCTTTGTTGTAATGTTAACCTTCTTTACATGTACAATACCACCCCCTATTTGCAATTTTGCACACCGAACAAATTTTCTACCACCTTCTACCTAATCACTAATCGACAAATAAAATTAGCAGAAACCAACAGATCAAATAACCTTTTAGTCACACAGGGAGACATATAATATCATCTGGAACGCAGCCAACTTAGCTCTCCGAAGACATGATCTCAAGCTCAGCCCACCATAGCGGTGACACCTTCGGAGTTGCTCCGTCAGGTCCCAACGTCGTGATCTCTCTCATCCGAGACGCAACCTCTGCCATCTGCGGTCTCTTCTTTGGATCTGCATCAATGCAGGACCTCGCAACTTCGCATAGCGCCTGCGCAGCCTCTTCAGGAAAGGAACCGATGCTAGGGTCAATCAGCTCAGCAAGACGCATCTCACCATTGAAGTAGCGAGATGCCCATTGCTCAACTGGCCCATCCTCCTCAGAACAAGGAACTCTTCCGGTCAGTATCTCCAGCAACACTATACCATACTTGTGCACAATGTTCTCGAGGTCGGCGTTTGTTGAATCGGGTCCCTTTGCATCACTCCAAAATTCAAGATCTGACACTTTTGCAGCGAAGTCATCAGTAAGGTATATCGTAGTCGAGTCAAAATTCCTTGGCACAACAGGTGTTTTCAGCTGATGCATGTGCTCCAGACAGTAGGCAAGTCCCATGGATATCCTGAGTCGCGTCATCCAGTCAAGCTTCTCCGCTTCCCGAACTGTAAAATCAGGGTGACATTGTCAAAAATTGGTCCATACTTTAGATATATCATCTGTAGACATGCCATTGACACACGGATACACTCATACCTCATGACCTAATAAGACATGACTAAATAGCTGGTGATATCTTCCTACTAAATAGCTATGCAGAGTTTTTTTATCACTAATGAAACGTTATGTGGAGATAGCATGATTTACGGAATCTTGAACCATTGGACCCACATTAAAATTCAAAACATTTTTGCAATCAATTCTGATAGACTGAAGACAGTGGACTTACTATGGAGATGCTCAAAAAGTGTCCCATTCGGAGCATATTCAAATACCATCACTCTTGTAAAGGGATTTGCATCCTCACAGTAGCCAAGCAAGTTCATAAAATTCTTGTGGCTTACTTTGGACAAATTCGTGATCTGAAACCATTACCACATGAATCAAATAACCATTAAGAGAACTTACATCTACACAGACTGAAGATAAATGTCCAATACTACCTTTCTCCTGAACTGTGATTCACTTTCCTTCGACCAATCCTTTGTGGATGTTACCAAACTCGAGGCCACTGCAATTTCAACTCCGCTCGACAAAGTTCCCTTGTACAGCATGCAGCTAGATGTAGAACCAATTATATTGCTGAAATCCTCGCATGCTACTTCCAGCTCTGATCGTTTCAGTGCAGGCACACCTATAAATATGAATTTTATAGCAATGTGAATTAGAATAGTCCACTAGATGTGGTATAACATAAGAAGAAAGAAAGCATACCGGTCACAAATGCTTTTTGCAATTGCCCACTAAGACCTGTCGCCCATGGCTTCACAGTTCCCATTCTCTTAGCTCGGCAACAGAAAATTCCAGCTGCTGATACCAAGAGGGTAGCCACAATCCCTGCTCCGACTAAACCATAGGTTGTCCCTGAATGTTTATGTGAAGAATGAGCTGGAGGTTCAGCTGAACCATCATGCTCAGCTTGCCTAGTTGTAGGCCTAGGCCTAACCAAATGTGGAGGGAGTGCGGATGGATGATGGTGTGAAGGAAATCGGTGGCGAGGCATGTATCCTGAAGCATGTGGTGACGTAGACGGTGAGCCTTCAGGTGGGGAGACGAAGGGTGAGGGTGCTGGAGCAGACACTGGCGCAGGTGCTGGTACTGAAGCTCTTCTGTGAGATCTGCTCCTGCGTCCGAAAACAAATAGGCCCCCTTCATTTCCACCACCAATCTGCAGCAGCCTTCTGAAATTCCGAGAGAATGACTAGTTGTATTAGCAAGCTAATTAAGTGTTCATGCCTGCTAGAAAATTTCAGTCAGAAACTAATTTCATCTGAATACTCTCTTACTGCTAGAAAATTTCAGTCAGAAACTAGTTATATTAGCTTGCAAAATAAATTATGCAGTTCATGCCTGCTAGAAAATTTGCTACCACTCCAGTGCAAAGAGGATCACAAAGTTTTATGCAGGGTTCAAATAAACTAGATTGTCAATTCAAGAATTCAAACTCAAATTCCTACAAGAAATAAGTGAATGTCTTGAAAAACACACCTAGTACTACTACGATTTCCTGATGGACCGCATACGCTCATATGCTGGATATCAAATTACAACGGCGACCATTTCTTCCATGCTAGAAACTAAAGATCCTTGATCCTCAGAATCTGAGCACTCACCTAGGACCAAACGAAGCTCCATTACTGTCAGGACCAATTCCTAAGCCTGCAATCCCTGCTGCAAAACAATAAATCAAACACCATAATAAGCCCGAATGCACACCATAAACCCAACCACCCCGAGGAATCCAAAGAAAACAAAAACGAACCAGCGCTCCCGAGCGGCCAAGAAATGGCAGCAAAGAAGAACGCATGGAGCAGCAGCCTCGGCGGCGGCGGCCACTCCATTACTCGCTCGGCACTTAACCGAGGCACGAGCCGAGGTCAGAAGCGCAGGGGTGCGAATTGGAGGAAACCGAGGAGGTGGCGGTGACGAGAGGCGTGGAGGGGAGGGAGAGAGGAGGAGTTAACGCGTAGTTAGTTGGGACTTGGAAGAGGGAGGAGGGCGGTGGAGAGAGTGGAGGCGGCAAAAAGTAGCAGCCGGAGGTGGAAGAGGGCAAAAGGAGGCGGCACGAAGGCGACCACACAACTAAGGGACTTTCTTCACTAATCTTTTACTTGTTTATCTTTTAAAATATAAAAAATGTTTTGATTCGTTTGTGTAATCATTTCGCTGGTATGGATCCCTCGTCTATGTAGGTAGCTAATCATCTCGTAATGAAATTTAGGTAGCTAATCATTTCATAATGAGATGTCTCGGCGTTAGGTTTTGAAAATTTTGGCACCAGCAGATTTATTGAGCCGTTGCTTTTTCTAAACACAAATACTACGATTAAAATGGACAGAGAAGATTTTAAAATTGTTCCCAGATATCTGTAGAAATAGCAACATTTGCTACAGTGTACCAATCATCTTTCCATCCGTTGCTCTCCGGCCGGAATTATATCGGTCGTGCTCAACGTAACTACTCTGAACTGAAGACGCATGAAGCTTAAACTCCTGTCCTGGCTAGTAAGATCTGCACTGTCCTCGCAAAAAGAAAAAGAAAAACCGTAAGATCTGCACTACACCGCCGCTGTGGATGAGGACCGGAGCCGTCACGTGGATGCTTTGGGAGGAAACGAGACGCCGCTGTCGCCATTAAACTCCCCCCGATGGCATGCGAGGCCGACGCCTCACCCAGTTGACCGTGACAGCAAACCGCGCTCCTGTCTCGACGGAAACAACTCGCAATTATAATCGAGGGCTCACATGACACCAGTACGTGACACGCCGCTACGATAATTAACACGCCGCTACGGTCAATGCCGATCCCAAACGGGGATCGATATTCGATCATCAGGTCGCTCACCGCTCACGTTCGTTCTCGACTGTTGCCAAGTGATAACACTAACTACTGCAGTAGAATACGGGCGTGACAAGTGCGCCAAGTTGAGTTGCGCGAGAGAGATGGGGTTTGTTTATCCTGAGGATTCGTTTACTTGACTTAGAGTCGATCGTGCCGTTGGTCATCGCCGGCGGCGACGACAGGAAGTGACGGTGGAGGTTGGCGACGGGGACGCGCGCGCGGCCGTGCGACAGCGACGGCTACCCATGACCCCGTACGTGGAGGAATGTTCACCTCGTGCTCTGGTTGGCCAGTAACTAGCTTCTTTTTTCTCTTCCGTGATCTGATATTGTTCACAAAGTAGTCTCAGATCGATGGTTAGCTTCTTTTTCTCCTTGGTGGCCTGATCTTCTTTGTTCACAAAGTTAGCCTCAGATGGTTTATTAGCACCAACCGATCGACCCACCAGCATCTTGAAATCAGGGGCGGCTTTGTTAGTACTGTTATGATTTGGAGCCGACGATGATTCTTGTCAGGTTAGGTAACCTGATGACCTGGTGACGGGTTACGTGGCCAACCGGTACGACAATGTTCAGAGTTCTCGGCTCCTGGCTCTCAATTTTTTGCCCCCCACCGCTCGTTCAGTCGTCGTTCTCTGCAGGGACCAACCTGCGATGACGAGCGAGTAGTACGTACTTCGTGGCGAGTGACTAAACGCGGAAACGAATCTGCGGCCCGGCCCTGGGGCGGAACAAGTCGTGAGGTGCATGTTAACTAGCTGCGACGAACCAACGAACGCTCGACTCTGAAAGTCATCACCACGTAGTATTGTTTAGCCGGCGACAGGCTTGCATCAGGTGTACACCTGCACGATTATGGGCAGATAGATATACACTGGAGGCCGAGGCAATGATTTGCGGCGCTTAAGATATTGCGGCAAATAAAGCCGGTGCCGCCGTGCCGGGCAGGAAGGCATTTCGATCCTCGTCAGGTGGTAATAAGCGCCAGCTGCCACGCCGTCGCGACTTTCCTTTTTGCAGCACGATTACGCTGTGGCGCCTGGCCCGGCTCGCTGCTAACTTCTTCACTTCTGGAACGCGGGTCGATGAACATCGCGCGAAGAGATCACCGCGTCTGGAACGCGGGTCGATGAACATATACTATCCGCCATGTCCCAGATAATGACAAGTCAGAGGTGACAAACCCACAGAGCAGAATATCAGTATAGAAGGTAAAGTTAAGAGTAAATTTCTTATTTGCCATCGAAAATTATACTCTTCTCTTATTTGCCATCGAAATTTTACACTTTTCTTAATTGCCATCGGATCTAATTTCACTTCTTTTATCTGCCACTCCAATGACTTTAGCTCATAGAAAATTTTGATCATATCACAACTGTGTTGAGGTTACAATACCAAAATAGGTTTGTCGCAATGTGTACTTTGTTCTAAAAAAGGTTTTCAAAATTTTCGGATGAAAATTTGAGGTAATTTTGAGTTAAAACATATTGCCAATAATTTTCATCGGAAAAAATTTGAATTTTTCTTTGCATATAGTATATAGTGAGACGAATCTATTTTGCTATTGTAGCACAAATAATGCAGTGATGAAAGCACAATAATCTAACAACCAAAGTGGTTGGAGTGGCGGATAAAAGAAGTGAAATTAGATCCGATGGCAAATAAGAGAAGTGCAAATTTTCGATGGCAAATAAGAGAAGAGTATAATTTCCGATGGCAAATAAAAAATTTGCTCTAAAGTTAAGGGGTTCCTGCAGTAGAACAACCAGTTGACCGTGTTCACAGTAGGTTCACAAAAGTAGATCATGATTCATTTGATTAAGCATATATAAAAAATAGTGAAAATGGTACAAACTTGCAATTGACAACGAGATGTACTGATTTTCGCTCAACTTTATTCCTGGATTAAGTATCTATTATTTAAAGCAAATGAATTCTACTAGGTCCTACTCCTACAAAAGAAAAGCATTTGACACGAGACGCTAGGATATAGGATCAGCAACTGAAAGCAATTGGAGAACACGGGACAGAAAAGCAAAAGTGTCAATGACGAGGACAAATCTGCTTGTTATTGTCAAAACCAGGAACTAATATGAACATGGTCTTAGGAAACGCCAGCCAATGCCCATCAGGGGAAAAAAGAATCCCGAATAACATTACTCTCGACCATCACTAATTAATTACCATTGGAGACGGTCCACTCGGATGAAAGCAACATAATGGGAAGTAATAAATTTTAGCATAGCAGAGAGCTAGCACACCTGGAACTTTGAAAGGTGCCCAATGGTCAATTCATCTGTTAGAGCAGATATAAGAACAGAATTGTTAAGTTCTTGAAGCTTTGCGACACAAGCAACAGCCCTGTTCTTCCCAATGTCATCCTCAGTTAGAAAGAAATTGCCTGATAGGTCCCACATTTCCACATTTCCCTCATCGTGTAGGGTGACAGACTGAACACCAGCCAAAGCTAGATTCTTAGCTGTTTGAAGCAAAATATTAGTTCCAAAGACCTTCACATATAGCGTATAAAAATAAAACATAGTTTTTGTACCAATTATACCATAGTGTTAAGGCCATAAAACATGATAGAATCAGAATCTGAGCCTATGCACATACGAGATAATAAGCCAAGAAGAAAATAAAATTGAAATTCCTTATGTTCCTTTGCTGAACTAGAGAAAAAGAGGGTGAAAGAAATACTGATCCCTTAATGGTTCAAGCAAAGTATAATGACTGGAGGGTGAAAGAAACACATGCGTGAGAGGCATCGAGTAACACTAATCAGTCATATGTCTTACAATGAGGTAAGTCTTTAAGGGTCAGCGAAAAAATCACCTAAGTGTTTAATCCTAACATGCAGGAACATGTATGTTTTTCTAAGTGCGCCAAAAACTCGAGCGGAGCAAACAATCATATGTCATAAATGTGTATTCTCGCCGGTATGTTGGTTTGTGCATACCAAATACATGCAACTATCCACATTATATTACTCAGTGAATCGACCTGTACAAATACTGCACTAGCGAAGCTATTCAGATACAGCAAAATAATTACAGGTTCCAAACGACCAATGACAATCTGAAGCAGCACGATAACAGCAATTTTGTGGGGAACAACCAGCATTAAAACAGGAAAATATTGAATGCGCGAGTGAGAAATGAGGTGGGGCACGCACCGATCTCAGCCCCAAGTCCGTTCAGGCCGGAGACGAGCACATTGGACGCAAAGAGCCTCCGCATGGTCTCCCTCCCGTAGACGGCGAGCTGCCTGCTGTGAAGGCCCTCGTCGATCTCCGCCACCCCGTTCCCACGGGTGCTCCCGCCGCCCACCTCCTCCCCGGCCACCATCCCCTTCGCCCCGGCCGCCAATTCCCCAATCCGAACCTTCTTCGCAGCAGCGTCGCCACCGTCCTTAATTAGCTCCCTCCGCTCTCTTCGCCAGAAGCATACAGTTCGAACCCCCTGCACCACGCAACAGCAAACAGCAACGATTCAGAAGAACTCAGCATATTTTCGAAGTTACTTGATTCAATGCAGTTATTTAGTACATATAAAAAATTATAATGCCAAAGTCACATTTTGTATGATTACAAAGTAATATCTGAAGTTTTGGATGTAGTTGATCGAGCCTATAAATTATCTCGATCTGCTCTCAGTATGTCCCAAAAAAAAATGCTAAGTACAACAGTTTCATGCCTTGTCAACCTATACAACCAGCTGCTGCCCTCAAAAAAAAAAACTACTATATATACAACCAGCTGCTGCGATCATTTCCGAAAAGGCATGCCTTCCAAAAAGTGCTAAGTTTCCTCAACTACAGAAAAAGAGAACTAAAAGCTTTCCAGAACTTGTTGCATCAAACAAAAAAATTATGAGTTAGACACCGGTTATGCAAAATTATGATCATCATGCAAAGTTGGGCAACATCTAAGAGAAAAGGCATATTCCGAATTTACAGTAGTCACCACGGACAGCTTGCAACCCAAAGAAACCTTACAGACCCGGTATGTAAAAAACAAAAGAAGCTGATACCCCAAACTTCATCAGCAAACAAAGGCCAGAAAAAAGGGACCGTCTCGCTTCGGTCGTCATCATCGCTCTTCGAGTTTCCCAATCAGAGAGGTCGTTGTCCTCGTTATCAGCTTCCGTCCCACTGCCCCTCTTGCCTGCCCGCCCTCCGACCATACCCACTGCCCTCCTACTCGCCATCCGCCACCGCCGCCACTCACCACCATGCTAGCCAGCCAGCAGCCCTAGATGGACCCCCTTCATGTATACCCAGAGGTCGAGATTGGAGCACAATTGGCATAACTTCTGAGATAAAAAATCAGCTTGTTTTCCAAGTTGTCGCATATTCTTGATAAAAGACAGGCAAGAATAGTTATCAGTATTGAAAGTATAAGATGCTAAGGTAATGAATACACAACGTATATGCAATTTTTGTATCCCACAGAAGTAACTGAATAATGAGAATATGAATACTGAGCACAAGAAATCTTAGAATTTTGAAATCAATGTATAAAGAAACCAGTTAGCAAAATCCAATTCTAACATGCCATCCCAGCAAAACATATTGAACAAAGGAACCACTGACTGCAGATAATGGCAAGGTGTTAAAACCTTTAACTCAGCAGGAACTCATGAGTAGCCCGCGTATCCATATGACATACGACATATTTCTGGAGACGCCAAGGCAAGCTATTCAAGTGAGTTAATTGCATGATTAGAATGCAATTTAATATGCTTTCAACAAAATGCGTATCCATCATAGATTTATACCTTTTTACTATTTGCATGTTGCATAGGAATGTGGGAACATGTTTGTGAGTTTACTATCATGCAGCAGAAAGAAATTTGAAGAAACCTCACCTCTGACATCATAAAACATCCTTGCTATATATTGTCAATGGAATTCCTGAGCCTGACTCCGTGCCATATGTTGTCAATGGAATTCCTGAACCTGACCCTTGCAATATATTGTCAATGAAATTCAGAAAAATCAAGCACCATCTCAGTTTACAAATTTTCATAGTTGGATGAAATAAATTCAGGTTATAGACTAACATGATTGTTCTGTTCATAGTGAAATATAAAAAGATCATTTGAGAAACATGAACTCAGTATGTGATTGCTGCCAATAGAAAAAAAATTTACCTCAAATAACCGCCTGTTTTATGCTGAATGAAATTATGATGACCAAGCCTTGAGTGAAAGGGCGCATCACATGCACCAATAATTATACCAGTAACTCAAAAGAGAGAGAAGGTTTGCAGCAAGTAATAGCAAGTAGCAAACAATAAATGTCAGCAAAATGCCTTTCAGTTCAACTTACTAGTCCAGTTGACACGAAGCAACAGATTTGACCCAACACGAACTAGATCACGATAAGACAGATCTCAAGAGAGAAACTACATGATGTCTTGTTTCCATATGCAGATTCTCATAAAGCATGTTAAATTTCGTCTACAACTCACATCAAGTGTTATATTGAGATATAACTGGAAAGTTCTCATAACCAACAACTATAATATGACACTCAGAGCACTTCAAATAACAATAATAATGGAGATTCATTGCTAGAATAGCATGGCCATGGCCATAACAAAATTGTGAAGTCTAGCAGAGTGCCCAAAAGAACCCAACTTCCCCAATAGATGAAGCATAAAATACAACAGCACGAACCTCACCGCGCACTAAATTCCCGTACAATGCCAATCAGTAATGATTCTCCTAAACCTAATCTCGGGATTCTTTCCTTTGCTTCTTCTTTTTATGCTCTCCTTGCTCTTGAACATTATCATCATCGTCTACTCTCACCCTCTTCTTTTTCTTCTTCTCACTGTATAGAACAATAGCGGTGGACATTATCTCCTCCTCCTTAACACCCTTCGATTCGCCTTTCTCTTCTGAGTGCCTCTTTTTCTTCCTTTTCTTCCCCTCATCAAGAATTCCTTGCTCCGCCACACCATTATTCACTATCTGTCCCTGCACCTCCACCACGTCCTCTTCCGACTTTACATGACCCTTCTCCTTTTTCTTCTTACCCTTCTTCTTTTCACTTCCCAGCTCTTCTTCCACGACTAAATCAGGCTCCTGCTTCACACTGCTGGTTAATTCCTTGTGAGAATGTTTCTGTTTCTTCTTCTTCCTTTCACCTACCAACTCTTCTTCCACGACTAAATCAGGCTCCTGCTTCACAATCACAAGACTGGGTAATTCCTTATTGGAATGTTTCTCCTTCTTCTTCCTTTGCTCAGAGGTGATTTCCACTGACGCGTGGGGGGCAACGCCGGCAACAGCTTTATCCTCGTGAGGATCCTCTTTCATCTTCCTCTTCTTGCTCTTCTTCTCATCTGCAGCGACTGCTACCTTCACCTCCTCGGCGGAAATGTGGGGTCCACCCGCTGGAACCTCTGCGCCCCAATTCTCCTCCCCGCCGCCGGGCTCTCTCTCGCCCTCCACCGCCCCCTCGTAGCCGTCCGCGTCAAGGTAGGCAGCGCCCTGCTGGCAGTTGGCGGCAAGGAAGCGGAGGAAGCGGCGGTGTTCTTTGGCGGCGTCGGCGGCCGTGCGGAGGTAGGTGGCGTAGTCCGAAGAGGGAAGGTGGGAGGTGGTGGACTCAGCGAAGCGGGAGAGGATTGCGCCTGCCATCTTCACGGAGCAGGGGTCGGAGGAGACGATGGTGCCGGTGATCGCCCTCATCGCCCCCGCCGCCCTGCGAGCAGAGAGAGGTGTGTCGGGGCTAGGGTTTTGGGGAAAGGGCGGCGCACTGGAGGGTAGCTCTAGTCAACCAGAATTTGCTCTCCGCCCGGGGCCTCCTATGCGCAGCGCGCGCTACGCGTAGCCTGGACGTAGCGCGGCCCACGGCCCACAGCGAGGACACGTTGTTCTTTCGCGCGAGGACGAGCGGCAACACGGGAGTGGGCGTCAGGCCCAGTTCGTTTCCACCCCTCTAAATTTTAGACCTCTAAAATAAAAAAGAATCTTATCATTTAGGAGTATTAAATAAAATTTAATGATAAAACATTTTTGACAGATAAATGTTCATTTCGAGACGAATCTAATGAGCCTAATTAATCTATGTTTTGTTACAGTGATGCTACAGTAACCATCATCTAATCATGGCTTAATTACCCTCATTAGATTCGTCTCGCGAATTAGACCCGGGGTTCTGCGGTTAGTTTAGTAATTAAATTTTATTTAATACTTCTAAATAATAAAATTCTCTTTGATGTGATCCTTCTAAAATTTAGACCCCTGGAAACGAACACCCCCTTAGAGCATCTCCAAGAAACTAGGTAAAAATAAATAGCTAAAATCCTGATTTAGCTAATATGTAAAACGAAATAGCTAACAAAAAATTGATGAAACCCAACAGCCTCTCTAAATCACCACGGGTCCGCGGGAAGAAGAAATACAGAGTGGAGGTCACTAGCTAAATAAAGCTAGCTAGAAAAGTGGAATGGAGAGCTAGCTATTTTTGAGATGGATATAGAGAGACTGTTGGAGTGGTATTTTTAATCGTACTAGCCATATTTAGAGAAAAAACATGTTTTAGCTATTCTGTTGGAGTTGCTCTTAGAGAAGAGCAAAATGGGAGACCAAAACACCTGAACGGGGGTCTTACAGCTAAAAGAGCATCATCCAAATTTGTCCATCTCCAACGGGAAACCCCAATCGAATTGGACCAAATCGAATCACCATGGCCAGAATCCCCGGGCGCCTGGCCGGAGAAGAAGGACTTGTACCCGGCGAGGCAGCAGGCTCCTTGGGGCCTGCTCCGTCGTCCCCGCGGGCGACTGAGGCGGCTGCTGCTTCTGCTGCTTCGGGTCCACGCCGGCCGTCTCCTTGAGCGCGTGGTTGAGCTCATCCAGGTCCTCCGACGACACTGTCTCTGTCGCGGAGGACGCGAACCGCAAAGGGAGCAGTCGCGGCGGCGGGAGGAAACCGGAGGCCGTAGGGGCGCGCGTGTGGAGGCGGAAGAAGGGAGCAGGGCGAGGCGCAGGCGAAGGGGATGGAGGCGGCGGTGGTCGGAGATGGGCCGGGGAGCATCAACAGGAGGACGGCGTGGGGGAGAGAGGAAAGAAGGGCATGGGGAATGGCCGGCGCCAAACCAGGGAATGGCCTCCGCATCCCATTCGATGGGATCCCCAGCGACGCCTCCCTTGGCCGTCCTGCGCCGCCCTTGGCCGTCTTGCTCAGCCGCCGTCGTGGAGCTCGTCCCCCGCGGAGCAGAGGAGCAGCAGGCCGGTGTCGCGGAGCAGAGGAGCAGCAGACAGTCGCATCGTACACCGCCGTGGAGCTCGTCCCACCGCGGAGCTCGGCGGCGGTGGCCCCGCGCCGCCACAGGAGGGTGGACGGCGCGGTCGCCGTGGCTGGCGCGGGCGGGGATGGAGGCGGCAGGCGGGAGGCTGGGCGTACCGTTTCGAGAAAGAACAGGGAGGGAGACGACTGCTGCTGCTGCGTCGCCCGTCCTCGTGATGGATTTCTGCGGCGCGGAGGGGAGGAGGCGCCGAATGGGTGGCTGGTTTGGAGCATCCGTTGGAGAGTTATTTTGTACACTTTCCAACCTATATTGGGTGCAAATGAGGAAATGAGGTCTCTGATGGAGACAGTCTGATTGGGTCTGAACACCCAGCAACAGAGCAGCATGGGCTATTTTGAGTAGCAAATGACTTTTTCTTTTTTGGTTGCATGTGAGCAGTAGTACTGAGTGCCAGAATTTTGGATGTGATACAAATGCAAAGATATCTTCATTATTATTTTTTTACGGGCGCTCATGTAGTATTTTTTGGAACAATCGATTTCTTTGAGTGGAACATTTGGCTTCTTTTCTTTAAACATTTGGTTAACAAGGCTAGAACAATTAGTTGTAATTGTTAGAACAATTGTTTTTTCTTTTTGGAATATTTGTTAAGAAGGCTACAACAATTAGTTGTAATTGTTGGAACAATTGGTTTCTCTTTTTGGAATATTTCGTTAACAAGGCTAGAACAATTAATTGTAATTGTTAGAACAATGTTGAAACGGTAAAAAATATATTAAAACAATACATTTAAAATGTTGATTTTCAAAAATTCGAAAAATATATCCATGTGGGATCTTGTTTGGTGCATTAATTCTAAAAAACCCAATGGTGCAAACGAAATAAAAAACGGAGTCACGGTTTGTGAAAAAAAAAGTTTGAAGCTTAGAATTTGCTTTACTCCCATCTGCTCCAATGTGTTGTCGACACGTGGCGGCTTCGTGGGAGTCCCCCTCACGCCGCACGTGATTCCTTCCTCAACCCGCGAAGCGCTCGCAGTTTATTCCGGTCCGTTCATTACCAACCAGCACATATCTCAAAACGCGCTACAAGGAAGCTTCCCGTAGCGCGCGCTAAATATAGGAATTGCCTCTCCGCCCACCCCTGCACCCTCGTTGGGCACCACTCGGCCCAACAGGCCCAACACAACAGTGCGGCCCACCCACGATGCATCGTCGTCCTCCCGCAGCAGCCACTCACCGTTGAATGTCCTCGCGCAGCGCTTTCGGCCGTGCTGGTTGCTCCAGCCTCGACTCGCCATCCAACGCGTCCCCGCCCCGCCTCATTGTCGGCGAGCTCGTCCTCTAAACAAAATCCAATTGTTCCGTCGTCTCAATCAAATGTTCCAAGGAAAGAAATCATTTGTTCTTTGGAGAGAAATCGATTGTTCCAAGTAAAGAAATCGAGTGTTCCAGATAGAGAAATCGATTGTTCCAAGGAGAGAAAGTGATTGTTCGAGAGAGAGACATATTGTTCTAGGGGAACTGGGGAAGAAATGTTCCGGGCGGCTCGCCGGGGCACGGGACGGCGGAGGCGGCCGGCGGCGCCGGAGAAAGGACGGCCGGGTCTCTGAAGCAGGGCGGCGGAGTCGTCATGGCCGGGGGTGGCGAGGCAGCGCAGCAGGCGCGGGCGCAGCGTGCGCGAGGCGGAGGAAGAAACGGCCTCGTCGTGTCATGGGCCGAGGCAGCGGTGGGTGATTGGGCCGCTAGCAAGATGGGGGCGCGCGCGCGGGGGGGGGGGGGGGGGGGGGGGTGCGAGGCTGGAAGTTGCGGTGGGCAGAGGCGAAGAACGGCGCTGGGCCACGCATGTGCCGGGCGCGATCGGATGGTGCTGAGAGAGATTTATTGTGTAATTGACATAATAATAAAAACTCATATAAGTTGAAATAACGATACACTCTTATATATGTCCACAGCTTCAACATTGAAGCATCCGAATCAAAACCGAAGTGCTGTCCGTCCGCAACCTAGAAAAATGAAGCGACAAATTCTGTTGAAATGACCACACATAAGATCAAAACCTGGAGCCGGGTGAACACCTCGAGAATTTGAAATCAAATTCTACTTTGTGGATTAGCAGCACCTATGAACTATCCATTCAACATAATATCCAAGAGTCACATTGAACTGCAAAATCTTGGCATGCAACACCAGGGCCCAAGCACCCGCACAAAACTGTGAGGAGATACACCACGGCCAAGCAACTCCAGCAGTCACCTCTTGGCTACCAAGATGAAGCGAAACTATTAACAGGTTCTAGGAATGCGCCCGAATCCCTTTTGACACTAACCATCTCTTTTACAAACTAACCTACCGGAAGTAAATGGAGATGAGAGGAATGTCGATGTCGTTCCCATTGCCATCCTCACAAGCCACAACCACATCCACATGCTTCCTGTATTCTGGAACATCCACCTTTGCTACCTCCTTAGCGACATCCACAATCTTCCTGCTCAATCGGTCCTTGTGCCTTGGGAACATGGTGTTGTACAGCAATGCGTTGCCGCAGGAGACGCTGTAAGCATTCAGGCCCTTGTCACTCAACCACTTTAGGAGCTCTGCAACTGTGATGTTGCCCTTGATAGACCACCGGTTCCATACAGTCCATCCCATATTTCGGTGCTTGATCACAGTGGGTCGAAAAGGTTCAGATATGGTGAGGAATGGTAATGCCAGGTTACCAAATGTGTTGCGGTAGTCTTCTGTTGGGCGCCCACCAGCCAGAACCTTATAAAGCTCTAGGCACACAAGTCCGGTGGCCATGGCTGTTGAAGTAGCAATAGCCGGGATGATTCTTCCAGCAATAAATTTTGCCTTCAGCTTATCAACCTCTTGGATGCCATAGTTCCTTGCACGCATATTTGCGAGACCAGCAATTAAGTCCATGTGGAAATTTGTATCATCATCCTGTACAAAAATGAATGTCCTATAAGCAGAATTAATATACAAAAACAATCAACAATCATTCTTTTATACAGCGACCAATAAATTTTTTAACACTGGATTTTTAATGTTTAACAGAAGGGACAGTAGCGTTTTAAAACTGATGGTAACCATGATTCTAGACTCTAATTGCGTTTTCACCATCGATTTTCAGATTTTGCAAGATCACCATTGATTGCTTTTAGATTTTGCAAGATCACCATTGATTTTTTGAAAACTGATGGTAAAATCGCAAAACTATTTTGCAAGATCACCATCGCTTTTCAAAAACTAATGGTAAAATCGCAAAATCTGAACCGATGGTGAAAACGCAATTGGAGTATGAAAGGATGGTTGTTTTGCAATTGCCCCTTAACAAAAACGCATATGAATTATAAAAAGGGGCATTTGCGTATCTGACCCTGTTTTGAAAGTCAATTGCATGTTTGGTCTTGTTTTTTAGGGTTTGCGTGTTTGACCCTCTTTTTTCAAACTGAAGCTTCTACTTGACCCTATTCCGTTTGAGGCTTTTGACGGTGTTAAGTCTATGGTAAAAGGACCTTCATACCCTTTGCACGTTTGACCCTAGTTTGTAATGACTTTTGCATAGATGACCCTATTTGCTCAAACAAAATAGTAACAAATAATTTGACCCTACTTGAATTCAAATTTGAAACTTTGAACATAATTTGATGAAAATTCAATTTTCTATCCATTTTGCCTCCGCCGAGACATTAAGGGCTTGTTGGCACTCTTGTATTTCTTTTCCCATGTAACTTTGTTACAGGTATTTTCTTGTGCACATGAAAACACCTGTGATGCAAGTTATTTTTTTACCACCGTAAGTTGTTTGCAACTGAGCTCCAATAAAGCTAGACAAATTCAGATCGCACCATCAAATTTTAGACCAGAGATCAATTCAGAGAAAAATTAATAGAAGCACCAAATTTGATACTACCAGACAATCATATCACAGTGGATCTGTATTCAAGGCAGGGGGAGCATCAAAATTCGCATCAGAAGACAAATTTCAGTGGAGCTATGATGGCAGCGGAGATCCTCATTGATTGACCACCGAAGCACCAACAAGCAGCTCCCAGCAAGCAGCCCGTGCGGGCCTCATACGCGCCCGTCAGGGGTGGCGCCGCGCCGGGGCCGCGCCTGCGCGCATGTCGGGGTCACCTCCTCCCGCGCGAAGATGAGGCGCTGCACCCGCTCCCGCGCCCGCTCGACGGAGCTGGAGACCCGCGCCGCCGCCTCCCTCCCAGCCTGCCCCCAAGCCGCCACCCAAACCTAGGGTTAGAGTTCCCCCTCCATTGCTGAGAGAGAGAGAAAGAGAGAGAGAGGTCACGGGAAAGAGAACGAATCGAGAGGGAATGTGTAAGGTAAAGGGAGGGGCAGTTTGGTCTTTTGCATTGTCCACTCATTCTCATTTTCTTTCTTCTAAATTTTTTAAATGGTAAAAATTGGCACATGCTAACACCGTTACAAAAGAGGGCCAAACGGATGATTCATTTTGGAAAAAGAGGGTCAAACACGCAAACCCTAAAAAACGAGGCCAAACATGCAATTGGCCTTTAAAACAAGGCCAGATATGCAAATGCCCCTTATAAAAATACAGCATTGTTAGTGTGCCACAGAACAGAAACACAAATTAAACAGACATAAGTTGATAAGTATTGAAGATTAGTAAACAAAGAGTATGCCGTAAAGATCTCTCAGAACTCTCATTTTGTCGAAGAATTGCTAGCTGACTTTATCCATGAAGGCTTCATGCCAAGCATAAGTAAATGATGGGTTAGCACCAGCAAGGAGTTAGAGCAACACTGATAAGTAGCTAAAAATCTTTAACTCTGTCTAAAGGAAGAAAGCAATGTGACAGCACAACAGAACCTATGCTAATATTTTGTTTATCAGCTCAGAAAAAGTCCGTTAGTTCGTATTTTAAAATGCAGTTGTTTCCAAATATATGCAAATAAGGTTGTTTGCAACAGCAAGGAGACAAAGGTTAAACGTAATTTCCAATCTCAAAAAGCAAGATGTTTTTCAAAATGCTAACCTTCTCAACGTGAATAGATTTCATTTGGAATCCAGGAGGCAGCTTCTCGGCACATGCTTCCAGCTTGGTTAATAAATCTTCAATAGTAGCAATATCATCAACTGAGGCAACGGAGATGCTATTAGCCTTCTCATCTGTCTCAATCTTAACTCCACCCTTTGGCTTAAATTCAGGTACTGCAACTTTATTGACGATATCGACCAGATTATTAGTGTTCTTTGCCCAATCAGGTATGGAGATTCCAAAAGAATGTGCTCTCAATATTGAAGCAACCATTATGAAGTGAATGTGTGATGAATCAGCAGCTGAAAATTTCAGTGGGTGAGGGAAACGCTTTGGGGCAGACCAAAAAGGCGTTCCCGTGCTAGTAGCAGCATCTTCTGGAAATGTGAATGTTAGTTGCTTCACACGATTAGAGAAGTAATCTTCAAATCTGGGCCAAAAAAAAATGTTAGATAATCTTCAAATCTGGGCAAAGGGGAAAAAAATGTTAGATGGCATCTAAACAAGTGGCACCTCTCAGGTCCTGTCTATTGCAATGAAATATTCAGTGAAACCAGTTAAACTTTCAACTAGGGACGATGATATGGTACAGATCAAAATAAACAAAGAGCTGTTGAATTCCCTATAGAACGAACAACAAATCAGGGAGAGAAATCATACTTCAGCCTTGCCCAGGTTATGCAATCTTCAAACCTTTCACAGCGCTCCTTCTCAAGACACTCGTGTACACGCTCAATCAATTCCCTGGCTTGAGCATCACCTGCCTTTCTCATGGCAGCAGCATATTGAGTAGGATTAGAAAGAAAAGAGTTGACTTCAGTAGGAATTTTCTCTAGCATACCCTCAAACTCTGAGCGAGCCCATGTCAGACAATGGTCAATATTGTGCGGAAACGAATGGATTGTACACATGGGTGCCTGCTTCTCAGGAGGGTCTGGTGAAGCCCCATAATTTTCAGTAAGGTGAGGAATTACCATTTGGGTATTAAATTGTGTACCCAACGTTCCAGATTCCAAGAGTGGTTTTTGAAAGTACAAGCATCTCATGTCCATATACATCCTAGAATCAAGATTATCAAGTGCATTAATTGCAACATCAAGGCCCTCCCAGAATGCATCATGGAACACATGCTCAGTGTCTGGACAGGCTCGGTTCTGGAGAGCCACAATATGCAGGCAGGAGTTGATACCACTAGCAGCTGCAGCAGCTACTGTAGATTTAGACTGCCCAATATTCCGATCCCGAAACAGAAATTGACAGCTCAAGTTACTTTTCTCAATGACATCATCATCTGTAATAGTTAGCTTCCCTTTACGGCTGCAAGATACTCCCATTAAAGCTAAGTTCTTTAAGAATTCACAGCCAAGAGCCCCAGATCCCACAATAAAAACATTGGCATCCCGCAGCTTTTTCTGAAGCTTAGAGCCAAATACAGAAATCTGAGCATCATAGCGGCTATTCAATGGCTTCAAGTCTTTAGGGTCCAACTGATAGGATGGCAGAGATTCTACCGAATCGAAATAGAAGAACTGCCAAAGATAAAGTTCTTATCAGACAATAACATACTAGATAACCATAAAGTATCTTGTAATTTAAGGCAACTACCTGGAACAGTGGATGAAATTTCCCAGAACATGCCTTCACAACTTCTTGACCGACAATTCCACCAAACATAGCAGCCATTGGATTCAGGACAGCTCTAGAACCACTTGCAAAAAGCCACAACAACTTCTCATCAAGCTCATCATCTATCTTGTAATCAGTTGCAGCTTCATTGATAGAAGCAGTGAACTCCATGAACCTTTGGGCATCCTGGCCACAACCAACACCAGGGAATCGCCCAAACTCTTTTCTAAATTTATCCAAAGCTAGAAATGCAAAATGGAGCAGAGGAGGGCGTCTAAACTTTGAACAATCACTCAGAGGAAAATCCCCTGGCTCTCTTATAGAATCTCTCAAACTCTTAAAATGTAAGATCTTTGGTTGTTTCACCTGTGTAACAATTCCACCTTTTGTGTAAATGCCAAAGTTACTAGTATCCACCTGGATAGAAAGGGAAAATGGTCTTGCACGTATTATCATCCTTGGCTTTCCATCATTCAGTTCTGTCATACCCTGAACCTCTGAGAAAACAACGAGATCACCATCATCGAAGACAAGGCGCTCGTCATCAATGCAGGTCACAAGTGCAGGATTGTCATTGCTGATGGATGCAATTATACCAGTATGTGGAGGATGATCATCAACATCGAGAACAGTAAACTCGGGCCCAAAGTCACAAAATACACTACCAAAAAGACCACGGACTTCTGTTTTGATAAAGGAAATTGGAGGCTTGTGGCTACGACAATAATCGTCAAATTCCAATGCCTTGTCCAGACTAATGTCGGTGAAAACAACAACCTGGAAAACAGATTAGTGTAAGAATGGTCACTGTATAATATTTGGCTGAGAAACGAAGCCACCATATTCGCTCTCAAGGGCTATAAATTACCATATTAATTGAAGAGAAAAAGAAAGAAAAAATACCCACCACTTGTTATAAAAACTATCCACCACTGATATTATGAAAAAAATAGTCCAAAATACTCGCCACATGGTTTTAAAATTACCCACCATTGTCATTACAAAAAAAAAACGAAACACCTATATATAAGTTCACAGATTATGCACTATTGTCTTTATTGAAAAAAATCAAGTGGAAGTGACAGTGACCGAAAAAATAATGATAAGACAATAATAAATATTGATGCATTCAATATAATAAAATACTAGCCACACAAATGCGCACCATACTACCTTACATACAAAGTCACACTGCAACAATAGTCGTCCATGCTCTCAAATATAACAATCATTAAGTAGTATGTAATGGTTGGTTACAGATATATGTTACATATACTATCCGCCATGCCCCAGATAATGACAAGTCAGAGGTGACAAACCCACAGAGCAGAATATCAGTATAGAAGGTAAAGTTAAGGGGTTTCTGCAGTAGAACAACCAGTTGACCTTGTTCACAGTAGGTTCACAAAAGTAGATCATGATTCATTTGATTAAGCATATATAAAAAATAGTGAAAATGGTACAAACTTGCAATTGACAAAGAGATGCACTGATTTTCGCTCAACTTTATTCCTGGATTAAGTATCTATTATTTGAAGCAAATGAATTCAACTAGGTCCTACAAAAGAAAAGCAATTGACACGAGACGCTAGGATATAGGATCAGCAATTGAAAGCAATTGAAGAACACGGGACAGAAAAGCAAAAGTGTCAATGACGAGGACAAATCTGCTTATTATTGCCAAAACCAGGAACTAATATGAACATGGTCTTAGGAAACGCCAACCAATGCCTATCAGGGGAAAAAAGAATCCCGAATAACATTACTCTCGACCATCACTAATTAACTACCATTGGAGATGGTCCAGACGGATGAAAACAACATAATGGGAAGTAATAAATTTTAGCATAGCGGAGAACTAGCACACCTGGAACTTTGAAAGGTGCCCAATGGTCAATTCATCTGTTAGAGCAGATATAAGAACAGAATTGTTAAGTTCTTGAAGCTTTGCGACACAAGCAACAGCCCTGTTCTTCCCAATGTCATCCTCAGTTAGAAAGAAATTGCCTGATAGGTCCCACATTTCCACATTTCCCTCATCGTGTAGGGTGACAGACTGAAGACCAGCCAAAGCAAGATTCTTAGCTGCTTGAAGCAAAATATTAGTTCCAAAGACCTTCACATATAGCGTATAAAAACAAAACATAGTTCTTGTACCAATCATTCCATAGTGTTAAGGCCGTAATACATGCTAGCACTAGAATCTGAGCCTATGCACGTACGAGATAATAAGCCAAGAAGAAAATAGAATTCAAATTCCTCATGTTCCTTTGCTGAACGGGAGAATAAGGGGGTGACAGAAATACTGTTCCCTTAATGGTTCATCAAGCAAAGTGTAATGACTGGAGAGTGAAAGAAATACATGCGTGAAAGGCATCGAATAACACTAATCAGTCACATTTCCTACAATGAGGTAAGCCTTTAAGGGTCATCATAAAATTTACCCAAATGTTTAATCCTAACATGCAGGAAAATGTATGTTTTTCCTAAATGCACCAAAAACTCAAACAGAGCCAACAATCATATGTTATAAATGTGTATTCTCAGCGGTATGTTGTCTTGTGCATACTAAATACATGCAATTATCCAAATTACATTACTCAATTCAGTGAATCTACCTTTACAAATACTGCATCGACGAAGCTATGCAGATACAGCGAAATAATTACAGGTTCCAAACGACCAATGACAATCTGAAGCAGCACAATAACAGCAATTTTATGGGGAACAACAAGCATTACAACAGGAAAATATTGAATGCGCGAGTGAGAAATGAGACGGGGGGCACGCACCGATCTCAGCCCCAAGTCCGTTCAGGCCGGAGACGAGCACATTGGACGCAAAGAGCCTCCGCATGGTCTCCCTCCCGTAGACGGCGAGCTGCCTGCTGTGAAGGCCCTCATCGATCTCCGCCACCCCGTTCCCACGGCTGCTCCCGCCGCCCACCTCCTCCCCGGCCACCATCCCCTCCGCCCCAGCCGCCGATTCCCCAATCCGAACCGTCTTCGCAGCAGCGTCGCCACCGTCCTTAATTAGCTCCCTCCGCTCTCTTCGTCGGAAGCATATGGTTCGAACCCCCTGCACCGCGCAGCAGCAAATAGCAACGAATCAGACACCAAAACCCACGCCGCACCCCCCAAAACCTCAGGAATGGCGATCGGGCCGCAGGGATTGAAGCATCGAACCGGATCCAATCGGCGAGGGGGGCTTACCGGCGTGTGCGATCGGAGAGCGGCGGCTAGGGTTCGAGCGGCGCTGGCGGCCTCAGGAACAGCGGTCGCATCTGCCTTCGGCCTTGGAGGCCAAGCCGATGAGATGGAGAGGAGTGGCGGGCGGAAGAGGGGTTTTGAGCAAAGGTGGTGGGCGATGCTGGATGCGGCGGGTGGCGTTGTTGTGCTGGCACGGTGAGGGAGACCCAAGCGATCGCGCCCGTTCGTTGATGGGAATGACGGGTGTGATCCTGCAGAAGGCGTGTCGGACGGTCGCCTTTCGGCCAGTTGTGAGCGGTGGTCGGTCGGAGGCATCCCTGGTGAACTGGACCAGGTGGAATTCACGCGTTCGCGTTTTCCCCCAAAAAATGGGGCAATGGTCGATTCTGACATGGAGTCCCGCGGTACATATAACTTCATGAATGATTAATTATTCAGAATCTATCTTTTATAGAAAATTTATTAACATATAGGCATTGAGAGATGCAATTTTATTTCATAGAATAAGAATAAAATGTTGATGTGTCACTCTTGGAAACTGCGAGATGAAAGTATCCACTAAGACTGGCCTGATGTCCTCCTTGCTTCGGCTCCCTTTCTCCTCTTTCCTCCCTAACCCTTCAATGCCATCTTCCACGTCACCCTCATATTGTCCTTGTAGTTCTCCTCCGGAGATGCCACATTGCATGAGCCTAATAGCGAAGGTTGAGATTGAAACCCCACCTGTCGGTGTTAAGAAACCGGCCGACAAGTAAATTTGTAACTACGGCGCCTAACAATCTTCTATGATAGCGAGGGTTTTGCGAGAGAGGCAAGGTTTATACTGGTTCAGGCAATCGATGCCCTACGTCCAGTTCGTGGGTGGTTCGTGTTTCGACTTGCAGAGGGGAGCTACAAGTGTTGGCGAGGGAGGAGAAAGACTCCAAGCCTCTTCGTGTGTATCTCTATGTCTGTGTGTGTTGTATCTCTGGATCCCCCCTCCTCATGCACCAAGCTCTCCTTTTATAATCAAGGAGTGAGCTGGTTTACAAATGAGAACGGGGTTTTCCCGTTGTGGACAGCGCGGCTACGCGCCGCACTAGTCTGATCCCTATCCGCTACTGTGGCTCTAGTCAGGCGGCGTCCTGTCAGCCTGGTCGCCGGGCAGGTGGTCGAGATGTCAACCCAGACTGTCGCGACCGTCTTGTCGCCGGTCCGGTCTTCGTCCCTGTTCAGGGTGATGATGATGCCGTAGCCATCCCGCTGCTGTACTCGAGGTGTCAGGCGGCGCTGTGAGATGGGACGGATGTCACTGTGCAGGTCAGATCGCGTGCCTGTAAGTAGATGAGTTGCTGGGTAGAGTTAAGGCTCCCCAGCTACTCGTCGTTAATGCCTGTCCTCCTTGCCAGAGGAAAATCTTCTCGACGAAGTCTCCCAACTCGGGGTCGGGCGAAGCGCGGCTTGTGGGCCCGCCCGACTGGGAGTCGGGCGAGGCGGAGTTCGGGGCCCGCCCGACTGGGGGTCGGGCGAGGCGGAGTCTGTGGACCCCACCCGACTCGGGGTCGGGCGGGGCGGAAGTCGTGGGCCCGCCCGACTGGGGGTCGGGCGAGGCGGAGTTCGGGGCCCGCCTGACTGGGGGTCGGGCGAGGCGGAGTCTGTGGACCCCACCCAACTCGGGGTCGGGCGGGGCGGAAGTCGTGGGCCCCGGCCGACTCGGGGTCGGACGAGGCGGAACTTGTATGTGCCCTCGGGGTCGGCCGTGGGCCCCTCGAGCGCTCTGTTGTCGTGTGCCTGTTCCTGTGGGCCCTACACAATTAAGCTGAGACGGTTAGCAGAATTAAGCATCCTAGATCAGGATACCCTGATTTGGGTATCCGTCAGTAGCCCCCGAGCCTGGGCGGCGGCCGGGGGTCGTGGTCGCCGTCGAGGCTTGTCGTTGTCTTTCCGAGGGTATTTTCGCACTACTCCTGCCGGTAGGTGCGCGCGAGCGCACCCGCCGGGTGTAGCCCCCGAGCCTCGGTACAAGTGGTTTACTTGTGCCGAGGGTGACAAAAAAGGTTTTCCCGAGACCACGCAGTAGGTCATTGTTTGCGAATGCGAGCCCCCGAGTCCTTGCTCGATGCGCGGATCCGTCCGAGGGTCGTTTCGTCTTTTTGTTTCGTCCGTACCCGCGCGTCTTTACGATAAGACGGGACACGCATGAGCCGGCCACGTCATTCCTCGATGGTTCGATGCGTGGTGCTCGTTTAAGCTGCAAACGGGTGTGTCCGAGTGAAGGCCTCGGCTTGCCCTTCGCGGGGGTCCGATTGAGACTAGCTGGAGTCGGCCTCATTAAGATCCGAGTTCCTGCCTTTTTCGATCGCCGACTCCTTTCGCTCGGAGTCAGTGGGCTCGATGCCCTCCCTCGATGGGAGATCAGGGTCGAGGTTTTTTAGACTCGGACTCGGACGCTACCGTCAGAGGCCCATTCTACTACGGTGTACGGGTTGCGGTCGCTGGGGACCCCTCTTTGGTGGCCCCTCACTTAGTTTTGCCCTGGAGCGGCCGTTCGAACCCTTTCGCGGGGCCGGCCTTCGAACTCCTGGGCCGGAAACTGGGCCGTCGGGGCGTTTTCAGCCCCTAGCCTTTATTACCTGTGGGCCCGGCCGGGATTCCAAGCCCGCCTGGGCCGTCATCGTGCGTCGTGGAGACGCGACGGTTCGCCTTCCGCGCGGATCGAGGCCACGATCCGTCTTCGTACGGTAGTGGAGCGGGCCATGATGGCGGTTTTTAAGGCACCTGCATCTATTAGATCGCGAAACAGGGGAGGCGCGGGGAACGATGCGTCGTGTGAACGCGACGACTATAAAAAGGGGGATGAGCCCAACCTCATTTGTCTTACCAGGTTTTCGCGACCTTTCGCATCCACCGCCGCTCGCCTTTGCGCAAACCGCTTCGTCTTCCTCGCCTCGCTCGCTTTCCAACCTCCCTTCGTTTCGCCGTCGCTCCGCGTCCCTCGCCCGCATTCGCCATGGCGGATTGGAGCCGGTCCAACAGCACCAAGGGGAGCCTCGATGCCCTAGTTGCGCGCGGCCTCCTGATGCCTCTCACCGCGGAGCGGGAGTGGCTGGTACCCGGGGAGGAGAGGACACCATCGCCGCCGGACGGCTACATTGTCTCCTTCCGCTCCTTCCACGAGCGCGGCTTCGGCATGCCGCCACTTCCCTTTCTCCGCGGCCTGCTTCACCACTACAAGTTGGAGTTGCAGCACCTCAACCCCAACTCCATCCAGCACATCTCCGCCTTCGTCGCCTTGTGCGAAGGTTTTTTGAAGATTCGCCCCCATTTCTTCCTTTTCAAGTACTTCTTCACCCTCGTGCTCCAGACCAAGAAGGACGCGGAAGGGAATCCGCGCGCCGTCCCAATCGGCTGTGCTAGCTTCCGGCTCCGGAGCACCCGGGCCCGCGAGTACATCACCATGCCCGTCACCGACACCAACAAGGGTTGGCACGAGAGGTGATTTTACCTCAAGAACACCGCGCTCGCGCCGCTCCCGGAGTTCACCGGGCGCTTGATCGAAGAGGCGCCCGAATGCTGGGGTTGGGGACCGGCCGCCCCTAACAAGAAGAAGTTGGCCGATCTCTTGGATACGATCGACAAACTCAAGAGGGGCGGCGTTACGGGCGTCGAGGTCATTGGCGCCTACCACGTCAGGAGGCTTGCGCCACTCCAAGACCGGCGCTTCCCCATGTGGGAGATGGGCCGCGACTTTGCGTGGGAGGGGACCTGCATGGTGGACCCCCACGCGGAGCCATGGATTTCCGTCCGAGAGCTGAAGGCCCGGCTCTCGGAGGCGATGGGGAAGACAGCGGCGGATTGGGATAGCTTTGACTATCCGATCCCGGGCCACCCGCCGATGCTTCCGGAGCAGGGGGCCCTACAATTCGTAAGTTTTTCGATTCGGTTTCGATCCCGATTCGGCATTGTTTCGATTTTTCCGATTTTTCGCTTATACACTTTTTCTTGGATTTAGACTGGCGTCGCCTTCGTTCCTTCTGCCGCCCCTCTTCCCAAAGTCTACGACGCCGTCCGCGCGATCAACAGGGAGCGGGCGGAGCGGCAGAAGGCCCGCAAAGACCACGAGGACGCCAAGAAGGCGAAGCGGGCGAAGAGGGAAGAGGAGAAGAAACGGCGTCGCCGCCGAGGCGACGTGGTCTCCGACTCCGAGGACGACGACGACGACGATGATGACGACGGCGGTGACGACGAGGGCGGCGATGACGACGCCGACGACGACGATGACGACCAGGTCGACTGGGATCGACTGGAAGATCGCGCCCCGGGTCCCAACGTCGCCGGCGCTTCAGGCAGTGGGGGCGCGGCAGGCTATTCGCGGCCGGCGGCTCCCCCCGCCTCCATGGCTCTCACGCTCGCCCCCGCGAGATTGCTCCCCGTGGCGACGGCCATGGCAGGGCCACTAATGGCATCGGCCGCCGCGACGACATCGGTTGTGGTGACCGTGCCATCGGCGGCGACGAGCTCGGCGGTGGCCGCGGCGACGACGGCATCGACGAGCGCCTCGACCGCGGCCCCTTCCACGACCACGTCCACCATAATCACCGCGTTGCCGCCCGCCGTGATGATGACGACCGTGGCGTCCCCCACGGCCCCGTTGGCCGTGGTGACTTCGGCATCCGTGGCGGCGGCGGCGTCCACGGCAGCTTCTGAAGCTTCGCCAGCCGTGGCGACCGTGGTGGCAACGGCTGCCGCCGTCTCCGCGACGGCGACATCCTCGGCTCCGCCAGTCGAGGTGACTCCTCCGCCCGAGTCGGCGGGCACCGCCGCCGTCCCCGCGACGGCGGTTTCGGAGGCGATCGCCGCGGTGATGACCATGGCGCCTTCTGCGGGGACGACGGCTGCGGCGGCGAGTGTAGTGGCCGAGTCGGCCTCGTTGAAGGCTGCAACGCCGAGTGCCCTCTCGGGCAAGAGGGCGCGTGATGAGGCTGGGTCGTCCGCCGGCCCGACCCCGAAGCGTCAGCCATTCCGGTTAGTACTTGACTTCGCTGCGTTTCTTTTACTTTCTTTATTTCGTTCGCTAACTCTCTTTTGTTTCAGGGGTCCGCTGCAGGTCCTGCCACGAAAGCAGCTACTCCGGTCCTCAGGGGTTTTGGGGACGGCACCCGGCTCGGCGGCGAGCGCGGCGGCGCCGGCGGCAAGCATGGCGGCGCCGGCAGCAAGCATGGCGGCACCGGCGGCGAGCACGTCGGCAGAGGCGGCTCCAGTGGTCGCCGCGTTGACGGAGACGGGCAGCTCCGCGCCGTCCGGGCCGTCGAGGCCTCGTCTGAGCTCCACCACGCCTCCGCTGCCGCAGTCGACTTCGGGTGCGCCCACGGACGTCGATGTCCTGCGCGTCCAAGGGCCCGATGGACAGGAGCGGGTCCACAACGAGCCGGCGGAGCGGCAACTCTGGGGCGTGCTTGGCCAGCATCAGGGCCAAGCCATTCATGCTCTGGAGACCGCGCTCCGCCTGATAAAGGCGATGGGGGCCCCGACTCAGGTGCGTACATCCTCACTCTTTCGCAGAGTCTTTTTCCCGCTTTTGTTTTGCTTATCCCTCTTCGTTGTCTCAGGAACTGTCCAAGTTGAGTCGGGCCAAGTCGAACTGCATTCGCTTCCAAGAGAGCGAACGAGTTCGGCTTGATGAGGAAGCGCAGGCCGTGGTGGAGCAGGTCACACAGGCCATGCGGGAGGCCGACCAGGCCAAGCTGGCGCTGGCCGGGGCAGAGAAGAGAGCGACCGCCGCCGAAAAGAGGGCCGAGGAAGCGGAGAGGAGGGCCGAAGCGGCGGAGAAGAAAGCCAAGAAGGCGGAGGCGGACGTGGCCAAGGCACGCGAGGCGGCCGACTCCGAACGAGTGCTTCGACGGACGTCCTCCGAGTTGGTCTCCCAGCTCACCGCCCGGGTTGCCAGGTTGGAGAAGGAGGTTGAAGGTAAGGTTGCTGTACCTCTGCCTTGATCCATTCGCCTCGGCGTTCGCTTGTTTGATTTTCTTGTTTATTTGGTTTTCAGCGCTCAGGGCGGACCTGGAGGTGGCGCGGGGCGAGAACACCCAGCTGGAGCGGCTGCGGATCGGCGCCGAGCTTCTCGTTGACGAGCTGCAGGTGCCACAGCCGGACGGGACCACCACCCTGGAGGCGCGCCTGCTTTCCATCTCCAACCGCTTCGGTGCCCTCCGTCGTGAGAGCTTCGAGGCCGGAGTCTTCTGGACGTTGGTGATGGAGCAGACGCACTACGGCGACTCCCTCGACCTCGAGGGCTTGTCGCTGGGCATGGTGCCTGGCTTCTCCGATGAAGAGATGGAGGAGCTGAAGAAGAAGGCCGCGCCCGTCGCTGCGACGCTTGCCGACCTCCTCGCCTCCTTCGCGTCCCTCTGCCGTCGCCTCCGAGTGACGAGTAGTAGGGGTGACGAGTAGTAGGAGATAGAGTAGTTAGTCGAGTTGGGCCGAGTGGCCCTCATGTAAATATAAAAAACTTGCCTTTATTTTAGATGAAACAAGTACTTCGTTCTTTAAATTTGTGTTCGTTCGAAACTTATTCGAAATTTTAAGTGTTTTCCCTTCGTGACTTCCTCCTCTTTCAGACCGCCTGATTGCCTTGGACCTTTCGTTCGACTGACTGGTAACCCAGGCCGCTCCTAGCCGTCGAGGCGTCAGAGTCCCGAGTCGGCCAGTCGGGTCGATCGAGAGATCGTCGACGCTCAAGTTCTGTCCGAGTCGGACCTGCACTTAGGATTTTCATGTAAATTCCTTAGCCACGGACGCGTTGTCGGCGCAATTTTCGCTCTTGGCCTTGACGCTCGTTTGTCATGGGCATTTTGGATTTTACACGGCCTTTTTTGCACGCCCGCCGGGTGGAGCCCCCGAGCCGTTAGGGTCGGGGATCGGCGGTCGGCAGGTCAGGACTTGTTGTGAATTTCAAAAAGACAGAAAAAAACGAACTTTCTTTTTATTTCGTTTGCATGTCTTTGAACGGTACAAAAGGAAATGGAGATACAAGCTAAGGGTAAAAACGACGTAGCTGGTCGATGTTCCACGCGTTGGCGAGTATGCGTCCGTCGGCGTTCTTGAGCTTGTAGGTTCCGGGCCGGAGCACCTCCGCAACGGTGTATGGTCCCTCCCACGGCGGAGTCAGCTTGTGCCGACCCTGATTGCCCTGCAAAAGGCGAAGAACGAGGTCGCCAACCTCGAAAGCGCGGCCTTTGACCTTTCGTTCGTGGTAGCGGCGCAGCGCTTGTTGATACTTGGCGGAATGCAGGAGCGCGGCTTCTCGTGCTTCGTCGATCTGGTCGAGCGCATCCTCGAGGTAGCGCTCGTTGAGGTCCGGGTCAAACGCTTGCACCCGCGGGGCCCCATAATCCAGGTCAGTCGGCAGCACTGCCTCGGCTCCATACACCATGAAGAATGGAGTGTAGCCAGTGGCACGACTCGGCGTCGTCCTTAGGCTCCACAACACTGCATCGAGCTCTTTTGCCCACCGACCGGCAAATTTCTTGAGCTTGTTGAAGATTCTGGGCTTTAATCCCTCGAGGACCATGCCGTTTGCTCGTTCACACTGCCCATTCGTTTGGGGGTGAGAAACAGCTGCCCAGTCGACTCGGATGCCGTATTGATCGCAAAAGTTCAGGAATTTCTTCCCCGTGAACTGCGTGCCATTGTCAGTGATGATGGCATTTGGCACCCCGAATCGATGTACAATGTCGGTGAAGAACTTGACGGCTTGCGCCAAGTCAATCTTGCCGATCGGCCTGGCCTCTATCCACTTTGAGAACTTGTCAACGGCGACAAGCAAGTGGGTGTAGCCTCCCGGTGCCTTTTTGAGGGGTCCAACCAGGTCCAGTCCCCACACCGCGAACGGCCAAGTAATAGGGATGGTTTGGAGGGCCTGAGCCGGCAGATGAGTTTTACGAGCATAATGCTGGCACCCTTCGCAAGTGCGCACCACTCGTTGGGCGTCGGCAACAGCGGTCGGCCAATAAAAACCGTGCCGGAACGCGTTGCCGACTAAGCTTCGTGGTGCAGCGTGATGGCCGCACGTTCCGCCATGGATATCCTGGAGTAACTGCCTACCCTCGTCGAGAGGGATACAGCGTTGGAGGACTCCAGAGCGCCCTTTTTTATACAGCTCGCCGCCGACCATCGCAAATGTCTTAGCGTGCCTTGCGAGTCGGCGTGCCTCAGTGCGGTCGGGCGGAAGCTGTTGTCGCAGGAGATAGTCGATGAAGGGTTGCCTCCAGTCATCGCGAGACCCGGGGTCAGCCCCCGAGTCGGGCGAGGCGTCGCGGGGGTCGGCGGGAGCCCCCGAGTTTTTGTCGCGCTCGGTGACCAAGGCCTCGTTGGCCTCAATCGGAACCGGTTCTTGTGCTTGCTCTTTCGTCGGGTCGGCCGACGCAGGATCATTGATGGACGGCTTGTCTTGATCGCAGGCAAAAATGCCTGCCGGGATTACCTCCCGGTTGGACCCCAGCCTGGCCAACGAATCGGCCGTTTCGTTGTCCCGCCGAGGGACGTGTTCAACCTGAAAACCATCGAATTTTTCTTCCAGACGGCGGATTTCGGCACAGTAGGCCGCCATCTTGGGGTTAGTGCAGGTGGACTCATTCATGACCTGATTAACAACGAGCTGAGAGTCGCCAAAGGCTTCGAGCCTACGGACTCCTAACTCGACAGCTGCTTTCATGCCGTTAAGCAGAGCTTCGTACTCGGCTACATTGTGTGATGCTGGGAAATTGAGCCGGATGACATATTGCATTCGCACACCTCTCGGAGAGATGAGCAGCCACCCACTCCCGGCACCCCTTTTTGTGAGAGAGCCGTCAAAAAACAGCTGCCAACATCCCCTTTCGACAGGAACTATGGGCAACTGAGTTTCGGTCCACTCGGCGATGAAATCTACCAGGGTATGTGATTTTACGGCAGATGGGTGCGTAAATTCTATTCCCTGATCCATTAATTCTAACGCCCATTTAGAAATTTTGACCGACACCTCCGGATTGCCTAGAACCTCAGCAAGGGGGAAGGAGGAGACGACGGTTACCGGATGGGCGTCGAAGTAGTGACGGAGTTTGCGCCGAGTGATGACCAGCGCGTATATCACCTTCTGGATCTGCTGCCACCTTGTCTTGCAGTCGGAGAGGACCTCGCTGACGAAGTACACGGGCCGTTGTACCTTGAGCACCTTGCCCGACTCCGTCCGCTCCACCACCAGGGCGGTGCTGACCACCTGCGTTGTCGCCGCTATATAGAGCAACAAGGGCTCCTTCTCGGTCGGAGAGGTGAGAATCGGGGCGCTAGAGAGTCTGGCCTTGAGATGATCAAGAGCCTCTTGTGCCTCGGCTGTCCAGACGAAGTTGTCGGACTTCTTGAGGAGACGATAGAGTGGCAACCCCTTTTCCCCGAGTCGGGAAATGAATCGACTGAGTGCGGCTAAGCAGCCGGTCAGCTTCTGTACGCCTTTCAGGTTTTTGATCGGCCCCATCTTCGCGATGGCTTCGATTTTTTCTGGGTTGGCTTCGATGCCGCGTTGTGAAACGCAATATCCCAGGAGCATCCCTTTTGGGACCCCGAAAACGCATTTCTCGGGATTGAGCTTAATGCCATTCTCTCTTAGCCGTTGGAACACGGCGTTGAGATCGGCGACTAAGTCGTCGGTTCGCATGGATTTGACTACGATGTCATCCACGTACGCTTGCACGATCCGTCCGATGAGATCACCGAAACACTTGATCATACAACGTTGGTAAGTGGCGCCGGCATTCTTTAACCCAAACGGCATTGTAACGTAACAATATGAGCCGAAGGGAGTGATGAACGCCGTTGCCTCTTGATCACCGATCTTTAGTGGGATCTGGTGATAGCCCGAGTAGGCGTCTAGGAAACACAGGGTTTCGCACCCTGCGGTCCAGTCAACAATTTGGTCGATGCGTGGCAAAGGAAACGGGTCCTTTGGACATGCCTTATTGAGACTTGTGTAGTCAACACACATCCTCCACTTCCCATTTTTCTTTTTAACAAGTACAGGATTGGAGAGCCACTCGGGGTGATACACTTCTTTGATGAAGCCGGCGGCAAGGAGCTTTGTCAGCTCGTCGCCTATGGCTCGGCGCCTTTCCTCGTCGAATCGGCGCAACCTCTGCTTGACCGGTTTCGATCCCGGTTTGATGTTGAGGGAGTGCTCGGCGATTTCCCTTGGAATCCCTGGCATGTCCGAGGGTTTCCACGCGAAGATGTCCTTGTTGGCGCGAAGGAAATCGACGAGCGCGCTTTCCTATTTGGCAGAAAGGGTCGCCCCGATGATGACCGCCTTCCCCTCGGGGTCGGACGGGTCGAGGGGAACCTTCTTGGTGTCCTTGGATGGCTCGAACGAGCCGGACGCCTTCTTCGGAGTCGGCGTCTCCTCGGACTCCACGCTGGCGACCTCCGGGAGGTCGGGCTTGTTGATGAGCGCCGCTGCCAGCTCACAGCACTCTACTTCACACTCGTAAGCACGTTGAACAGACGTGCTCACGGTGATGACACCTCTCGGCCCCGGCATCTTGAGCTTGAGGTAGGTGTAGTTGGGGACGGCCATGAACTTCGCGTAACATGGCCGACCAAGGATCGCGTGGTACGCGCCGGGGAAGTCCACCACGTCGAAGGTGAGGACCTCTGTGCGGTAGTTGATCGGCGTGCCGAAGGTGACGGGCAAGTCGATTTGCCCGAGTGGCATGGCCGTCTTTCCGGGCACGACCCCATGGAAGGGTGCGCCCGAAGGTCGGATGCGAGAGCGACTGACTCCCATGGCATCGAGGGTCTCTGCGTACAAAATATTTAAGCCACTACCACCATCCATCAATACCTTGGATAGGCGCTTGTTGGAGACGATGGGGTCGACGACGAGTGGGTACCGCCCCGGACGCGGCACGTACTCGGGGTGGTCGCCGCGGTCGAAGGTGATGGCCGCCTCGGACCACTTGAGGAAGGCCGGAGTCGCCGGCTCGGCGGCGTACACCTCTCGGCGCTCCAGCTTCTGGCGCCGCTTGGAGGAGCTGACTCCTTCACCTCCGAAGATCATGAGGCAGCCGGTGGTTTTCGGAAATCCACCGTCCGCCTCCTTGTCGTCCTTCCCGTCATCCCTGGGGTCAGAATCCTTGGGGTCGGACTTCTTGGCCTTCGCGCCCAGGAACTTCAGCATGAGCCCGCAATCCTTGAGGGCGTGCTTGACGGGGTAGGCGTGGTTGGGGCACGGCGCCTCCAGCATCTTTTCGAAATGCTGGTTCTTGCTGTCGTTGTCGACGGCCGGCTTCTTCTGCTTACGCTCGACGGCCGCGACGAGTGCGTCGTTGCGGCGTTGCTGATCGCCGCCCTTCTTCTTCTTCTGCTTTTGCTTCTTGTCGTGCGGGGCAGACGGACCCGCACCGGAACTCTCGTTCCGCTTTGCCTTGCCTTTAGTCCGGTGAAGGAGGGCATCGACCGCATCCTCACCAGAGGCGTAGCTGGTGGCCACGTCGAGCAGCTCCTTGATGGAGCGCGGACTCTTGCGGCCGAGCTCATGAACGAGCCCTTCGTTGCCGGTGCCCGCTATGAACGCGGAGATTACCTCGGCGTCAGCGAGATTGGGTAACGCGTTGCATTGCCTGGAGAACCGCTTGATATAGTCCCTCAGGGACTCGTCGGCGCCCTGTCGGCAGTTCCGAAGGTCCCACGGGTTCCCCGGGCGCGCGTACGTGCCCTGGAAGTTGCCGATGAACACCTCCTGGAGGTCAACCCAATCCTGGATTGAGCCCTCCGGGAGATGCTCGAGCCACGTCCTGGCCGAGTCGGCCAAGAAGAGGGGGAGGTTGCGGATAATGAACCGTTCGTCGGTGGCACCGCCGGCTTGGCACGCCAGGCGGTAGTCCTCCAGCCACAACGCGGGATTCGTCTCCCCGTTGTACTTCGTGATATTGCTGGGTGGCCGAAACCGCTGGGGGACGGGAGCCCGCAAGATGGCGCGGCCAAAAGCCCGTGGGCCGGCCGGGACCGGAGCCCGAGGCTTGTCTTCCTCCGGGTCAAATCTCCCGCCACGCCGCGGAGCGTAGACAAAGTCCTCGGTTTCGCACCGTGGACCTCGCCCTTGCTCGCGGCGCCTTGCCCGCAGAATGTCGCGGGCGTCGCGGATCCTGCCGATCCGCTGATGGACCGGCGGCGCGTCCCCAGTCCCACTTTGTTCGGGGGTTTGGTGGACGGAACTTTCGGGTTGTGCCCGCGGCTTGCTTGGCGTGCGGTAGGAAACGCTGGATTCCCACCGCCGTGCAGCAGAGCTTTGCTCGCGCTCGGCCTGCTGCACCGCCGCCAAGTCCAGGAGGTCCTTGAGCTCCCCCTGGATTCTTCGCTGGTCCTCGTTGGACGGTTGCGGGAGCGCGCGCAAAAGTGTCGCAGCCGCGGCGACATTCTGGCTGGGCCTGGTGTATCTGGGCACGAGGTTGCCTGCCTCGGCCAGAATCCGCTGCCGGGCTTCGCGCCCATGGGCACGCACACGTTCGCGCTGGGCCTGGCGCTGCGCCACCTCGTGTTCGAGCCGCTCGCGCTCCTCCTTGAGCCGCCGCGCGGCTTCTGCGAGCTCGTGTTGGCGTTGGAGCAAACGCTCCAGGTCGTCGCCCCCCCGGCGGTCGGCGCTCGCCGGAGGGGTGACGGATACCCAAATCAGGGTATCCTGATCTAGGATACTTAATCCTGCTAACCGTCTCAGCTTAGTTGTGTAGGGCCCACAGGAACAGGTACACGACAACAGAGCGCTCGAGGGGCCCACGGCCGACCCCAAGGACACATACAAGTTCCGCCTCGCCCGACCCCCAGTCGGGCGGGCCACGACTTCCGCCCCGCCCGACCCCGAGTCGGGTGGGGTCCACAGACTCCGCCTCGCCCGACCCCCAGTCGGGCGGGCCCACAACTTCCGCCTCGCCCGACCCCCAGTCGGGCGGGCCCACAAGCCGCGCTTCGCCCGACCCCGAGTTGGGAGACTTCGTCGAGAAGATTTTCCTCTGGCAAGGAGGACAGGCATTTACGACGAGTAGCTGGGGAGCCTTAACTCTACCCAGCAACTCATATACTTGCAGGCACGCGATCTGGCCTGCACAAGTGGCACCCGTCCCATCTCGCGGCGCCGCCTGACACCTCGAGTACAGCAGCGGGATGGCTACGACATCATCATCACCCTGAACAGGGACGAAGACCGGACCGGCGACAAGACGGCCGCGACAGTCTGGGTTGACATCTCGACCACCTGCCCGGCGACCGGGCTGACAGGACGCCGCCTGACTAGGGCCACAGTGGCAGCTAGGGTTCAGACTAGTGCGGCGTGTAGCCGCGCTAGCCCACAACTCGAAAGCCCCGTTCCCATTTGTAAACCGGCTCACTCCTTGACTATAAAGGGAGAGCTGGGGGATCGAAGTTCGAACAGACACAGACATAGAGATACACACGAAGAGGCTTGGAGTCTTTCTCCTCCCTCGTCAACACTTGTAGCTCCCCTCTGCAAGTCGAAACACGAACCACCCACGAACTGGACGTAGGGCATCGATTGCCTGAACCAGTATACATCTCGCCTCTCTCACAAAACCCTCGCCATCACAGAAGACTGTCAGGCGCCGTAGTTACAAATTTACTTGTCGGCCGGTTTCTTAACACCGACAAGGGGTTTCTTGCTGCGCCTGTGTCACAAGCAGGGGCGCGGCTTCTGCGGCCGCTCCGGCGTCCGCCGTCGTCGCGGCCGCTGCAAAGGTCTGGCTGCGCCGCCACGTCGTGAACGTGCGGCGACTACCTCTGCCGGCTTCCACCACCATGCACTCGCGCGAAGGATGGTGACTGCCGGCGTCGGAGTCGCAGTCGAGGAGGTCATCCTCGTCGCTGTCGTAGTCGTACTCCGCCATACCCACGAGCTCCGCGCCCGCGGACATGGCGAGGGTGAGGGCCCTTTGTGGGGGGTGCCGGCGGTTCGACGCGCGAAAGCCCCCCGTCCCGGACCACGATGAACTCCAGGCTCCCGAAGTACACGAGAGCACCCAGAGCCCAATCGATGTCGTGGCTCGCCATCAACTGAAGATGTCAAACGCGCTGAGGTCCCCTACCTGGCGCGCCAACTGTCGGTGTTAAGAAATCGGCCGACAAGTAAATTTGTAACTACGGCGCCTAACAATCTTCTATGATGGCGAGGGTTTTGCGAGAGAGGCAAGGTTTTATACTGGTTCAGGCAATCGATGCCCTACGTCCAGTTCGTGGGTGGTTCGTGTTTCGACTTGCAGAGGGGAGCTACAAGTGTTGGCGAGGGAGGAGAAAGACTCCAAGCCTCTTCGTGTGTATCTCTATGTCTGTGTGCGTTGTATCTCTGGATCCCCCCTCCTCATGCACCAAGCTCTCCTTTTATAATCAAGGAGTGAGCTGGTTTACAATGAGAACGGGGTTTTCCCGTTGTGGACAGCGCGGCTGCGCGCCGCACTAGTCTGATCCTATCCGCTACTGTGGCTCTAGTCAGGCGGCGTCCTGTCAGCCTGGTCGCCGGGCAGGTGGTCGAGATGTCAACCCAGACTGTCGCGACCGTCTTGTCGCCGGTCCGGTCTTCGTCCCTGTTCAGGGTGATGATGATGCCGTAGCCATCCCGCTGCTGTACTCGAGGTGTCAGGCGGCGCTGTGAGATGGGACGGATGTCACTGTGCAGGTCAGATCGCGTGCCTGCAAGTAGATGAGTTGCTGGGTAGAGTTAAGGCTCCCCAGCTACTCGTCGTTAATGCCTGTCCTCCTTGCCAGAGGAAATCTTCTCGACGAAGTCTCCCAACTCGGGGTCGGGCGAAAGCGAGGCTTGTGGGCCCGCCCGACTGGGAGTCGGGCGAGGCGGAGTTCGGGGCCCGCCCGACTGGGGTCGGGCGAGGCGGAGTCTGTGGACCCCACCCGACTCGGGGTCGGGCGGGGCGGAAGTCGTGGGCCCGCCCGACTGGGGGTCGGGCGAGGCGGAGTTCGGGGCCCGCCCGACTGGGGGTCGGCGAGGCGGAGTCTGTGGACCCCACCCAACTCGGGGTCGGGCGGGGCGGAAGTCGTGGGCCCCGCG